>CAXKVX010001220.1:0-262973 GCA_964058865.1 Eleocharis quinqueflora | reverse complement strand
TACCTTATAGCCCTGGCCATACTCTTCATATCTCTCCCGCAAGACGTTCACCAATTATAGATCTTAATGAGCCCATATCTAATATTCCTGAAGAAAACGAAGGCGATGACGATGAGAATATATTACCCGTAGCGGGAGAATGGGAAACAGGAGAAGATTATGGATACACCTCTGACGAAGACGATTTGGATTATAATCCTAACGATCATCCGAATCATCGGATAATTGTACAAGGAAGATCAGAAAAATATCACCCAGTACAGGAGCTTAGTGATATATCTGGTTTCAATGAAATTTACACTGAAGTACAAAACTCGTCAGACGATCCCTTGGCAGAAAATCGTGTATTTAATTCAAAAGATCAGTTACAATGGACCATTAGTGAGTATCACATCAAAGGGAATATAGAGATTAAAACAGAAAGGAGTAGCGCGACGAGGCTAGTTATGGTTTGCAAAGATCATAGATGTTTTTGGAGGTTGTACGCTGTATGTCCTAAAGGTAATAATTTTTGGACAATAAGAACCAACCCATACCCGCACACTTGTATCCAATCGATTACACGAGTAGATCATGCACAACTTACGACCAAGATAATTGCTGGTGCTATTAAAAAGGAAATGAACGAAGATACAACCATGACAATTAAAAATGTCAGACATTTAGTTAAAGCAAAATTTCCCGGTGCTGATCCATCATACGCCAAGTTATGGCGAGGCAGGGAGTTAGCAATTGCGAAAATATTTGGGACTTGGGAGGGATCATATGCGTTGCTTCCTCGTTATTTTAATGCCATCCAATCGACGAATCCATCAATGAAGTATGCTATCCTGACGACTCCTACCAATCAACCTGAAGTACGTTATTTCCATGCTGCGGCTTGGGCATGGGGACCGTGCATTGAGGCAGTAAAGTACATTCGTCCGGTGATAAGTATCGACGCAGGTTTCTTATCGGGTCGTTATGAGGGAAGATTATTGATGGCTTGCGGGTACGATGCAGAGAATCAATTGATACCATTGGCATTTGCATTGGTGGAGAAGGAAGACCTAGAAAATTGGGGTTGGTTCATGAATTGGTTGCGTCGAGAAGTTATCGGACCTGGTAAGATGTGTGTACTATCAGACCGCCACAAGGGAATTAAGGCTGTTTTTGAATATCCCCAATATGGATGGTCGGAGGCAAACGGCGAAGCAGTGCACCGATATTGTATGCAACACGTTGCCGAGAACTTGTACTCAAAATTTCCAGACGATAATCTAAAGAAATTATTTAAGCGTGCTGCATCGAAGAAGAAACCTCGTCGATTTAAAGAGCACATGCAATCTATAAAAGCACAATATCTAGGCGCATATGAGTATTTAAAGACGGTTGGAAAAAGACTAGAGAATGATCCAAAAGAATCAGGGATTCCGGAGTTATGCAGGCACCCGTGATTCCGGAGTTATGTCGATTGCGCAGATTCCGGAGTTACAGCAGATTCTCTGATGCCGGGGTTATGCTGCTCTCCCTGATTCCGGAATGGCTAAAATGGTTAATTCCGTTCAAATTTTGCCATTTTGATATTTTATTAATTTATTTTGGTTAATTAAAAAAATTTCGGCTTAGGTTGTTATATACATACAAATGAATCTATTATATCCTCTATCTCTTATATCCTATTTATAGTCAATGTTTCATCATAAATCTAAGAAGCTCGCTTTGACTATTAATCAAATGAATCCATTTTTCCGGTCCTTCAATATTGTGGAGCTAATTGTGTAGTTTTCATTGGACACACTTTTAGCATTTTTAAAATAGCTTTTATTTTAAAATCTGATTAATACAAATTATATTTATTTTATATAATTGTATATTTTTTATTTTATTAATTATTTCAATAATTCTCTTTCTTCTTACACAAAATCCGGAAAACAATAGTATTTTATATTAATTGCAAGGATAGCATCCCTTTAGCTTTTTTGGTAATTATGAAAATAGTACTGATAAAATTAGTCAAGGGGCTGCGGTTTTACAATTGAATGGCCAAAACGATCGAAAAAACCGTCGGGGACTTGAGTTTACTGTCAAACAGTAGAAGATCTACCGTTCCCATATTTTTTGGCTTATGAACATTAAATTAAAATTTGACCATACCTAGAAAATTAATTACAATTTAATTTGATCATGTATAACAAAAACTCTGGACATTTAATTATAATTTTGTCTTTTTGTTTCCAGTCCGCACCAGTCGCTATATATATTCATTTCTATTTTCATATTATCAATATGAGTGTGTCTTATTTAAAGATTTTTTTTGTCAAAAATAAAATAAAATGTCCATATTTTTTGCTATTCATGATCAATATTATAATTAATTTGCTTTACATGGTCAGAGTTGTAAATATATTCCAGAACAAAAAAGCATTGCTGAACGGTAGAAAAATTATCGTTCCAAAAAAATTCAAAACACTACTACAGAAAGGGGCTTTTATAGCCCTCATTTTATACCGAAAAAAGAGAATGGCCGCTATTAAAAGGACATAGTGGCATTTTGAAGATTAATTTGAAACATATAAAATCGGACCTTAGAAAAATGCGCTATAATAGCAGCTTGAAAAACTCTCCAGAACCTTTAAAAGCGGACAAGAAAATGACCATGCTGTAAAAGAATCTTTAATAGTGGTGTTGGAGAGAGATCCGCTATAAAAGCTTACCTTTAATAGTCGAGCTTATCAAGGATATGCTTTTAAAAACCTTTAAAAGCGGACTCTCCTAACAGTCTGTTATTGAAGGGTATTTTTAAAAGCGGATACATGATGAAGTCCGCTGTAATTTTATTAGGGCAATCATACTCAGCAGCGCACCAATTCTCTTCTTCCCCATTTTCCTGCACGCCAATCCGTGGGATGCATTTACAACATCCACCATCTCTTCAAAAACCCATTAATACACACCTCCAAAATTCCAACTTCATTAGTCCAACTCCATTAATACACCGTGAGATCATTCATTTATCAACTCCTCTGATTTTATTGAGGTTAAATTTATTATTTCATTACATTTGTAAATTTTCTCATGTTTTCAATTTGCATAAATTTATCTATATCTATGTGTGGATGTATTTATAATTTAATTTCTTCATAATTGTGGTTTGTGCTTAATTAACTAGTTAATTATAGCACCACTTGGAGGGGTCGAGGAAGACGGTAGCGCTGTAGCACAACTTCGTCGGAGCTTTCTTCAAATTTATTGAGATTAATTTCATTATATATATATTTCAATCTTTAAAATCTTATGAAAAGGAATTGATGATGTGTATGATATTAACTTAATTGCATGCATTGCATATATTTTGATCGGTATTGTCATATAGGAACAAAAAATCGGAATATAAATTGATTTAGGTCGGCCTATATGTTATAGTGGTGCTCTGTTAATGCCCGCTTTTATTTTCTGTAGTTTTTATAGCGGACGATAGTAACATTTAGCAACCTCCTTTAATACTCTCCTAGGTCCGCTATAAAAGCATCTTTTAGTCCGCTATAACAGGGCGAAACTATAGTAGTGAAAAGAAAAAGAAAAATGCCGAATGGTAGAATTTCTACTGTTTTGATCAATGCATCTAAAAAATTTCGAGCCTTAGCTACTTTTCTTAGAAATATTTTTTTTTTATATAATTACCAAAAAAATGCTGGCATACCTTTGTCAATAGATAGTTTTACCTCTGCTGACCATTGCCAACACAATATGGAAACTCAAAATATAATTTATAACAACCCATACCTATCAAATTAAATATGAATGTGAACTTGCAGAAATGAATATGATTGTTTAGTTCTATATGAAAATCAATTGCGGGATGCTTGTTCTAAAAAAGGCTTGTTATTAGTATAATTATTCCTGCTACTAATATTTATTTTTTTGAAGAAATGCTACTAATATTTATTAAAATAATTTAATTGATAAGCATATTTCGTCATAAAAAGTTTGAACATTTTTGTGAAACTGTAAAATCATTAAGAACATTAAAAAACAATATAATTTAAAATGTAATTACAATTTATTAATGACAATATTTTAAGATTATTTGTGAAATTGTAATAAGCATTAAAGATACAGAAAAAAAATCATTTAAAAAGGTCATAATCGACTCTTTTTTTTTTTTACAATTTTCCGAAGAAAAATCACCTTGAAATGCAAGTAGCTAGCTTTTAATAATAAAGATTAATTAAAGAGTCGCCAAACTCATTTGATGCAACAACAAACGTATGTATATACAAATTAATTATTTTCAATTGAACCAAAAATTCGATCGTCAATTCCAATGCCGCGGAATATGAATGGAAACAACTACACCTAATTAAATCACTGATTGTAGACCTCTTTTTGTTGAAGAAATGAAAATCCTACAACTTCGTAAAACCAGAAAAAAGAAAAAAAGAAGTTTAATTACAGTAAGAAATTAATACAAATTAGGGTTTGGTTGTTGGGAATGGGATCTGGTGCTGCGCGGGACGGTGTAGCGCAGTATCAGAATCGTTCGATCGCGAACTGATTGCATCAAGATTCGTGTCAAAGTATAACGGCCCTTCTGATTTTCATCTCTGACGATCGATCGCGAAAATAACGATCGATCCGCACCGTCCATCTGCTGTAGCGCGGTACTGCGCTACAGCTGATCCGGGTTTGGTTGTTGTGCCCTAAACGAGGACATGAACCCTTGTCTTGCGGGTGCTAAATAAATCTTTATTCATTCTTTAAAAACACTTTAACCCTAATTAGCCCCCCTACCATTAGCCTTAGGATCCTCATTGAAGAACTACAAAAATGTTCGCACTTTTACTTTTTTTTTTTTATGACAGTACAAATTAAGTGGAGGTTATTATAGTAAGAAATAGGGATAAAACGGGTGATTTTACCTAGGTTCAAGGACTAGTTAATTGCCTCTGCTTTGACCGTCATAGAGATCAGCGGAGGTAAAACCACATGGTCTGCCTCTGCCTCTTCTATTTCCACTGAGAAAAAATGGTATATAATATGAATTTGTTTTCGGTGGAGTACTCGATAGGATGAAGTACTCATTCAATGATTCATATAATTTTAAAATTCGTACACACGAATTTCGAAATTATGTGAATTATTGAATGAATACTTCGTCCTACGAAGTACTCTACCGGATGTAAATTCATATAATACGTTACACGTACAAGAAAGCTAGCTAGAAACAGTGAAATTAATCAGAAATTAAGTATACGACTTCTGTACTTGCTAACTTGTTTTGTAATTATAAGCCATCTCGATTATGCAATTAAATCGCACGAAATTCATGGAAGCATAGTGAAAAATTATGACCAATATAACTTCATTGAGAAAATATAGAAGTCATTAGTATAATGCAATTAATGGGGTTCATTGAGAAAATCTATGCTAGCAAACTCTGGGACATCAGTTACGTTTCAAAATGAGATTTCTTCTTCCGTACCAATTTCAAAATTAAAGTGATTTAGGCGCGGAGATATCGGGCATCTAGCTCAAAATTGTAGAAATCCATTAATTTGCTTCGACTGTGGCTGATATGACCATAGACCTTGGTGATAATACTTTTAATATTAATTCTAGAATCACTAGAGAGAATCAAAATTTTGAGCGGAAGCTTAATCTTGTTGCATGTCTTAAAGTTCTCGGAATTGACGCATTTTTCTTTACGAACAGCGGTGGTCATTCTCCTTTTGTCCTCCGTGCGGTGTCGCTACGAGGTCTTTCAAGAGAGTTAGTCTCTTGTTGCCAATTTCTCTTTGTCCTTGTCTCGGCAACGCCCTTGCAGAATCCGATGGACTCTATAAGATCACTCACTCTCTTCTCCTTTCTTTTCTCTTTTCTTAGAGTAATTTTCTGTTGGAGAGAGGTTCAATGAATAGAGACTAATCACTTGGGGACCAGATGCATATTAGAAGGGATGCATGGCAATTATGCAATTCAGTCCATCAATAAATTGCTAATTACCAACTATAATTTCTGCACATTAAAGGATCATTTCCTATAACACTTTATATCCATATAAAAATATATTTTATTGATCACTTGATTTATGGATATTAATGACATATAATTAATATATAATTGTATAACACGTAAGTCCATAAACTTGTCGTTTCATATGGCGTCCCATATGACACGTACGATTGTAAAATCCAACAATCTCCCACTTGAACTATGTGTGTAACCTTTAATTATATATTAACAGAGCTCTTCCTTTTTGTCACTTTAAGTGTCAAACAATTCCATCCATCAACGATATCAACAAGAGACTTAAGCAGCACTTCGCCACATTTATGAGTGACTAGACCGACATAAATCATGATGCTAATACAACTGAATGACATGAATCATGAAATGAATGTGCAGTGTGAAAATCACACGAAATGTGATCTACGTGTCTGTTTCCAACTTGGTCCTTTGCCTTTTTGAGATCAACCGAATCCAGAATAAAACCTTAACTGAATAATATGCATGCACAATATAACTTTAAAACTTTAGCCTTTAACTTTAACTTTAGAGTGCATCATATTATATAAACAAATGTCTGTAAATACATACAATCTTTTAAGCACTGCAACAAACTTATCAGACTCCCACTAAAACTGAACATCATCCGCTGAAATCACACCCATACGAGCAACATGCCCATGGAAAACTTTGGGAATCAAACCCTTAGTCAGCGGGTCAGCTATCATGAAATCTGTACCAATGTGTTCAATACTGATAAGACCATTCTGGACTCTTTCTTTCACAGCCAGGAACTTAATGTCAATGTGCTTCGACTTGGTTGAGCTCCTGTTGTTATTTGAATACAGCACCGCAAAGTTATTGTCACAATACATCTTCAATGGTGACTGGATAGTCTCCATTACCCGCAGCCCCGTGACAAAGTTGCGTAGCCATATCGCTTGATTTGATGCTTGATAACAAATTGTATTCTGCTTCCATGGTAGAAGTTGCAACCAATGACTGCTTTGCACTTTTCCATGAAACAGCTCCTCCGGCCAACATAAAAATGTAACCAGTAGTGGACTTCTTGCTATCTTGACATCCCGCAAAATCGGAGTCAGTGTAACCAACGATCTCAAGCTTGTCTGACCTCCGATACGTCAACATGTGATGCTTCGTTCTTTGTAAGTACCGCAATACCCTCTTGGCTGCTTTCTAGTGATCCAATCCAGGATTACTTAGGTACCTTCCTAGCATCCCAGTAATGTACGCAATGTCCGGTCATGTACATACTTGAGCATACATAATACTCCCAACTGCTGAAGCATAGGGAATATTTTGCATTTCCGACTTTCCAAGTTCTGATTGAGACTAAACTTGTCTCATTTTGCCACTGGAGTATCAGCTGGTTTGCAATGTTCCATGCCATATCGCTTAAGTACCTTATCGATATAACCTTCTTGTGAAAGACCTAAGATACCTTGAGAACGATCTCGATGTATCTTTAATCCTAACACATAAGACGTTTCACCAAGATCTTTCATCTCAAAAAATCTGTATAGAAATTTCTTGGTTTCACGCAACATGTTCATATCGTTTGTTGCAAGCAATAGGTCATCAACATACAAAACCAAAAACATAACTTTACTCCCACTGAACTTGTGATATATACATTCGTCAATCTGATTTGCCTCAAAACCGCATGAGACAATAACCTGTGCGAATTTAAAATACCACTGTCGAGACGCTTGCTTAAGTCCATAAATAGATTTCTTTAATTGACAAACCATACTCTTTGGATCACCCGTCTCAAAATGAGGCGGTTGAACCATATAAATGGTTTCATCAAGTTCACCGTTTAAGAAAGCGGTCTTTACATCCATTTGATGCAACTCAAGGTCCAAGTGTACCACTAAAGCCATGATGATCCTAAAAGAATCTTTCGTCGACACAGGTGAGAAAGTTTCTTTATAGTCTATGCCCTCCTTTTGGGTAAAACCCTTAGCAACAAGTCGTGCTTTGTACCGTTCCACATTACCATTCGAATCTCGTTTGGTTTTAAATATCCATTTACAACCAACGGCCTTCGCACCCTTAGGTAATGGAACAATATCCCAAACCTTATTATCATACATAGACTTTATTTCATCATTCATAGCCTCAATCCACTTTTCTGAATTTTGACAATTAACTGCTTGATGGATATTTTCAGGATCTTCTTCCATCATATCAATGTCAAATTCATGCTCTTGAAGATATACTACATAATCATTTGATATTGCATTTCTTCTTACACGAGTGGACTTCCTTAAAGGTACATGTTCTTGAGGTATTGAAGGTTCCTTGATTGCATTATCCTGTACTTCCACGTCCTTATCGTTCTGCAAAATTTCTTGTACAGCCCGTATGTCATCCTCTTCGATTTGTATAGTTTTCTGTACAACCCGACTAGGACTACCAATGTGTAGTAATGAATCATCAGATGTATTTGAACCTTGTGCAATCTCACCAACCACTGGATCGATTTGCATCTCTGTATCATCTGAATGATCATCATCTAAATTAATAGACTGATGCATATTATTCTCCACTGGAACCGAAATATCCTCAAAGAACTTAACTGTATTTGTCTCGAATATAGTTCTATCAATAGGATTATAAAACTTGTACCCCCGTGACCTTTCTGCATAGCCAACAAAATAACAGCTAACTGTCCTTTCGTCCAGTTTCTTTTCATTTGGCCTATAAGGCCTAGCCTTAGCTGGACTACCCCCATATCTTGAAATGTTGTAAACTAGGTTTACGCCCAGTCCACAACTCATATGGAGTTTTAATAGCTGCCTTAGTTGGTACATGACTGAGAATGTAAGCTGCGGCTTTAAGTGCTTCACCCCATAGGAACAATGGTAAAGTAGTGTGACTAAGCATACTACGCACCATTTCCATTAATGTACGATTGCGCCTTTCTGCAACCCCGTTCATGGCAGGCGAACCTGGCCTGGTATATTGTGGCACAATCCCATTTTCCTTTAGGAATTTGGCAAACGGCCCTGGACATTGTTCACCCGAACCGTCATATCGACCGTAGTATTCACCTCCACGATCCGATTTGACTTGTTTCATCCTTTTATTGAGTTGTAACTCAACTTCAGCCTTGAAGGATTTGAACATGTCCAAAGCTTGCGCTTTCTCTTTAATTAAATATATGTAGCCATAACGTGTATAATCATCAATGAAACTAATAAAATAAGTGTGTCCATTTCTGGTAGCCGTATGGAATGGTCCACAAATATCCGTGTGAATTAGTTCCAATGCATCTGTTGCACGTCTAGCTTCATATTTTCGGACCTTTGTTTGTTTTCCTTTAGCACATTGTACGCACGGATCAAAATCCGACATGTCTAAAGGATCAAGAATTTTATTTTTTACTAGACGTTTCAATCTCTTGCGAGAAATATGACCTAGTCGTCTATGCCATAAAGCACTTGAATTCTTGTGAGTTAATTTCTGTTTAACATTTTGAGTATGCAAAGATTCATTAGTCGAAGCAACAACCCTTAAAGCATAAAGCTTATCATATTCAGACATTTTTCCAAATCCAACCAATTTAGATTAATGAAACAACCTGAAATTTTTGTTTTCAAACATGCAAGAAAAACCATTCTTGTCCAAACTAGAAACAAAAATTAAGTCCTGCCTAAACTACGGTACTACAAATGTCTCATACAAATCCAAATAAAAACCAGAATTTAGTAAAAGCTTAAAATGTCCAATAGCTTCAACTTCCGCCCTATTGTCATCCCCTGAGTAAATGTATTTTTCTACATCACTTGGCCTTCGATGACTCAGGCATCCCTGCATAGACACAGAAACGTGAGTGGTGGCACCAGAATCGATCCACCAAGTGTCTATTGGTACTGAAACAGTATTAACTTCAGAACAAACTAAAGAGTAAAATGTACCTTTCTTTTCCTTATTGGCTAACCAAGCTTGGTAGTTCGTACACTCCCTCTTGTAATGTCCATTTCCTTTGCAAAAGTAAGATATTTTCGACCCCGTTGCGGTAGCCGGCTGTTTGCCCTTGGCATTATTTTGTTTCTTTTGTCTGTTATCCTTAACCTTATCCGCAACTTTGCGTTTCTTATTCCCTTTTTTTCTTAGAAGTAGTGGCAACATTAGCACTTTCCACAGTTTCATTCTTCAACCTTTCCTCCTCTTGAACACAATGAGATATGAGCTCATTAACTGTCCATTTTTCCTTTTGACAGTTATAGCTCACAAGAAAGTGTCCAAATTTAGGAGGTAACGAGTTAAGGATCATGACAACCAACATGTCATCCGACACGTCTAGTTTCATGGCCCTCAACTTTGAAACCATATGAGTCATCTCAAGGATTTACTCCCTTATGTTACCATTACCAGAATATTGTTTTGAGCAGAATTTCTTTAAGAGATTACCCATCTCGGTTTTCTCATTCTTTACAAACCTCTGCTCAATATCAGCCAAGAAATCCTTAGCTGTAGTGTCAGAAATGTCTCCCCTGAAAGCCTCAGGAATAGTCTTTTGCATGACCTTAAGACACATGCGATTTGACCTTAACCAGCGGGACATATCCAGTTTATCATCATCAGTACTGTCTGGAGTTAGTTCCGCTGGCTTGTCTGCCTGTAACGCAATGTCCAGGTCAACAAGACCAAGAACAATTTCCAATTGATTTTTCCATTCCTTATATTTAGAACCATTGAGAGTCGGAATATCCTTAATGCTAGCAATATTTGCTGGAAAATTTTTCAAAGAACAAGCAACGCATTTAAAACCTTAGACTTTAATAATAAAATTAAATCATAATCAGAACACTCCATCTTCTAATCATTTTTCAATACTAAGTGCTATTTGGAGTTAGTTAATATTGTCCAACAATTAGGCGTAGTAAATAAAATATGATAATTCTTTATATGTCAATTAGTCACCTTCCTTTGGGCCGATGTACTAATCACATATTAACCTTATAATTATCAACCATTTATTTACCACTAACCATTTATATATGATTTAGCTAAGTACTGTCCTTCCTTTGGGCCGATCCAGTACTTACATACAACATATATATAACCTTTTATAAATTAGAAAATAAATAATCATTTGATATTTGAGCTCACTTTGGCGAGATGATATCATAATCATTTATTTACTAAGATATATACTTAAATAGTTCTATTATGATTCAAAATTATTCCTTAAACAGACCACTAAATTAAAATAATTGGTCAGGTATTTTGGTTCACAGTATAACCTTTCAGAATTAGCAAATTTTGTACTGAACAGTTCAAACTGTTATAACGGTTGTAACCATTAAATAACGGTTGTAACCGTTAAATAACGGTTGGTTCTAGTTCTTATCTGTTCTGGCCAAAATACGCGACTTTTCACTAAACTGTTATAACGGTATCTAACCGTTATATAACGGTTGGATCTGTTTTTGCAATTTTTGATACACAGATCAAGTTTTTGGTAAATTAAGTTTACACTAATACCATACTTATAATCTTAATCTACTGACCTTTTAGAATTTCTAAAATTCTATAATTTAACCATACTTTAATGCAATTTAAATACCCTTAATTGCATTTCCTATTTTAATGGTGATATTTCTGGTCTAATAAAGTAAGTAAACTATCAATTAATGCATTAAATACTTAATGGATTGATTACCAAACTTTATAGAATTTTTCCAAAATTTATTTTTCAGAAAATAAATTTTAATTCGTATTTTCCTTTGAAATCACCCATTTACCAGTATTTTTCCAGATTAAATAACACTCTGTAAAAAGTCCTTTAAAAATCCGATTTTTTTTTTTTGTAAAATCACCAAAAATTCAGTAACATCAGAGAATATAATAAAGACCTTGTTTCTCTGAAAAAATTCACGAAAATACTTGAAAATCATCAAGATATATCATGAAAAACTGAAACTTTCTGAATCAGGTTTTCTGCATTAATTGTCTTAAATCCTCAATATCACCACTAAATAAATTCCAAAAAATTCTGGAAAATTCACCAAAAAATCCGAAAATCCGAGACCTTTAAGAATATGCAAAAATATGTACATATCCTTTTGAAAACTTTTCACGAATTCAAGATTTAACAGAAAATTCTGAAATCTGAAAATACCGAGAAAAATCGAATTTTGTCAATTTAAAGTGAATTTTCAGACCTTTCATGGAACAACCTTATGGTTCTCATCATGTTGGCTCTTATACCAATTGATAATACTTCTAGTATTAATCCTAGGACCACTAGAGAGAACCGAAATCTTGAGCGAAAGCTTAACCTTGTTCCATGCCTTAAAGTTCTCGGATTGACGCCTTTCTCTTTACGGACAGCGGTGGTCCTTCTCCTTTTGTCCTTCGTGCGGTGTCGCTACGAGGTCTTCCAAGAGAGTTAGTCTCTTGTTGCCAATTTCCCTTTGTCCTTGTCTCGGCAACGCCCTTGCAGCATCCGATGGAGAGACTCTACAAGATCACTCACTCTCTTCTCCTTTCTTTTCTCTTTTCTTAGAGTAATTTTCTGTTGGAGAGAGGCTCAATGAATAGAGACTAATCACTTGGGGACCAGATGCATATTAGAAGGGATGCATGACAATTATGCAATTCAGTCCATCAATAAATTGCTAATTACCAACTATAATTTCTGCACATTAAAGGGTCCTTTTCTATAACACTTTATATCCATATAAAAATATACTTTATTGATCACTTGATTTATGGATATTAATGACATATAATTAATATATAATTGTATAACACGTAAGTCCATAAACTTGTCTTTCATATGGCGTCCCATATGACACGTACGATTGTAAAATTCAACACTTGGCAGTCTCGAAGAATAACTCGAAGGAAACTTGAGGTGTACAAGCCGATCTAAACCCTCATCACTCGGTTGATCTAGAGGTATCATTTGATTTTGTCACAATGAAAGAGGGAAAGCTCTTGTTCTTTGAGAACTAGGTGGATTCTAAGTCAATCAGGATGGATTCCGCAAATGTGTGGTGATGTAGTCAAATCAAAAGTTTGTTGGATTAAACTCATCTCTTGTTTGACAATTTGCAAAATAAAATAGTACTAACCTTGCACAATTGAGTTTTGGTGGGTTGCAGGTTTATACATGTACAATAAGATGATGCAAATATTCAATCATGCATGTACAAGTCATGATGATCACAACAATATAAAGATCAAGTCACAAGGGCAAAAACAGAGGCTTCACAGAACCATGTGTTATCATAACGCATGGACAACCCGTCACAACGGGTTCCTAATGGGTTGTACACCCGTCACAACGGGTCCTAATTTGTTATAACGGATTGAAGAGGAGAAGTGCTGAAGACAGAGGATTTTTACAAGCTTAACAGAGACTTGTGTTACCATAACGCATCATTCACCTGTTATAACAGGTCCCTAATCCGTCCCCAATTGGTCACAATAGGTTCCTGCTCAGAATGGCCCATAAGTCAGTGAACCAAGCAGAGAAGGGCAAAATTGGAAGTTCTCCAACTCGTTATAACGAAATCTGTAACAGGTTCTTTGTTTTTGTAATGCAAGAGAAGAAAATCAAGGTTTCAAGACTTCAAGAAGTGTCCTGCCTATATATATTTTGGGGATACGAACCAGAAAGATGAAGAAAGCTCTCCCCAAGCTTTCAAGCACATAATTGAACATCAGAAAGAGCACTAAAGACTTCTCCTACAGCTTATTTAGTGTACTATACTGTATTGTCAAGTAGTGCATCTATGTTCTTGATTGTGTTGTCAATCAGACATGTTTACATTGTCGAGCGTTGTAGTCTCTAACATTGATTTAGGAATCTAGGATTGTTTTCTTTTGTGAGAAGATATCCAAGATAGGTTCCGTAATTGTAAGAACACTTATTGTTTAGTGGAATCGGTCCCGAAAGAAAGTTTTAGTTTCGGGAGTCTCGTGAACGTATGCCTAGTTTTTTTGTTGACCGAACCACGTTATATCTCGTTTTCTTGTGTTCTCTTGATTTTTTTTGCTCTGTGCTCTTTACTCTCTCACTCTTTACTATATTTGCACTTTGTTATTTTGATTTGTTTAATTGCTCTTACTACTTGCTTGCTTGTGATTCTAGCTAGATGATTAAGGTCCAAAAATTTGAATTGTAATTGTTAAAAATATTTCCGCACTAGCACTTGATGTTAAGACTTCATTCTAAAACAATTGATATCAAAACACAAAAGTTCTAACTATTTTCTTCGTCGAGTCAACCAAATTAAAGATGCATCCACACAAGGTCAAAAGGCGTATATGCTGTATGAAGACGGAACTGGACTTCATATACAGTATATATATATATATATATATATATATATATATCAAAATAGGAATATTATTTTAGAATATATATAAATGTACTGTGTATACACAGCACTAACTACTAAGTCAGCGACAGCCCACAGCTGATATTTTGGAGTCAGGTATAAGCAGCAGCCAAAAAGTATTTCCCTAATTACCTGTTAAATAAACATACTCCATTTATTTGGTAAGCTACCAAAAAAAAGAAAGAAAGAAAAGGATTGTTAACAATTAACATATATAACCTTTCGTTGAAAGCTTTAATTAGTGTATGAACATATGACCGTATGTTTTGCATGCACATGGCACTGATGCTCACATGCATGATCATCTGCCAATTAATTAATGAGCCATATGACAGGGAACAGCGGCTTTTTCAGAGTAGAAGCGTTTACTGAAAATAAAATAATCAGAAATAAGAATTAATTAACGCAGCTAAAGCAAGAATTAATGGCAGGACTGAGTGAGGAATTACGAGGAAAAATTTGCCAATAAAATAGATAAATGGGAATTGGTCGGCAGAGGTCGGTCGCTCACATACTCACATACTACATGCATATGCAAATACACTAAATTTTTAAATATATATGATTATTTTATAACAAAATTTGACAAATCATACAAATATACTAAATTATTTTGCAACTTTTTGTTTTCAGAAGAAGACATTGATTATAAATACTAGCTAAATAGACATTCTCATTAGTTTTTTCGAAAGATTCTTTTAACTGTTAGGTTTATTGGAAAGTCAAAAAATTCATATATATGAAAAACAAACATCTCCTCAATGTTTATAACAAATTTTAACAAGCTGTGAGTTTATTTGGTTTTGAGTCTTATTTGATCAATACATGTATATAATAATATAATCTAGGTTTTTCTAGATTAAGTCTTTATTTCTATTTTTGTATGTCGACAACATATTGTTTGTCGACAACAATAACAATAATAGTTTTATCGAGACAAATGTTAATATTATGTTGAAAATTAAGAGTTTTATCGA
Source organism: Eleocharis quinqueflora (assembly GCA_964058865.1). Classification (NCBI taxonomy): domain Eukaryota; kingdom Viridiplantae; phylum Streptophyta; class Magnoliopsida; order Poales; family Cyperaceae; genus Eleocharis; species Eleocharis quinqueflora. The sequence goes on along the minus strand of CAXKVX010001220.1, from coordinate 247,624 downwards.
GAAGATGACCAATAATTGAATGATCTCTTAGAAAACTTAAATTACTACTAGGTTAATTATTTTTATAGATTTTAAAATAAAGTATATATTTATATATATATATATATATATTATTTTATATTTATCCTATACGGTAACATATACGAAATAGCTCTTATTCGTATCCTTATCCATTTAGCTAACAAAAAAAAACTTACCCATATTCATATCATATCTAATAGAATAATAAGTTAACGAAAAAAAATTATTCATATTCGTCTTATTCATACTCTTATTGAATACGATACGAATCAGATAAAAGAATTTTGATAGTAAGAATTTTGATAGTAAGAATGAGATAATAAAGATTAAAGCATCTCCATGTCACAGGAGTCAGGATGGCCGAGTGGTCTAAGGCGCCAGACTCAAGTTCTGGTTCTCGTGAGAGAGCGTGGGTTCAAATCCCACTTCTGACATAAGTTTCGTTTTTTCCTTCGCTTTTTCACACTTCTTCCCCTCTTGTGAGCTTTTGTCCCTTTGTCATCTGCAAACAAATGAACAATTCGTCAAAACATCACTAACATGGCAAAAATAACCTCCGCTATTTATAGAGATAATTACTGTAAGGTGCTCAGAATTAATTAGTGCAATTATACTCACAATAAAAGTGCGCATGGACTACTATAGCCTAGAGGATGCAAATAACTTTTTTCATAGCAACGTCATTTAACTAACCGCTTAAGAATAATACTAGGGTTTAAAAAAAATCCGGGCGGGCGTGTCCGACCCGTGGAACCGTGCAAAAAATCAGAAAAAACAGAAAAATTCTGAAAAATTCAAAAAAAATTCGGAAAAATTCGGAAATATATATATTAAAATAATGTGCAGTTTTAAATTCGAAAAAAAATCAAAAAGTTGGACGGATCGGATTCGACCCGACCCGACCCGTGCCCGACCCTCCCGGATCCTACCCGCCCGGGTTTATCACGGGTCGGATTGGGAGTTTTGGGTTCGGACCCGTGCATACCCGCCGTACCCGTGGATCCATGGATCCGTGGATCCGGACGGGTCGGATCCACGGGTACCCGACCCGCCCCGTTATTAAAACACTAAATAATACTAGCTCGTCAAATAGAGTCATTTTGTATATATTATCTTTATAGTAATTAACCCCTACAAAGTATATTTAATAATTATTAATTATTTATTTAACCTTACAATATTTGTAATGGCTACTGAGTTTATTTACCTAGCATTTGGTTTCTATTATCTGAACTAGTATCGTGCGTTGCGATAGTTTCATGTTATGTAAAAAAGATTATAAATAAGTCAAAATAAAAATATAAATGAAAAAGTTAATTGTCCGACAATGTCCAAGAACAAATAAAAATAATTTAGTTTGTATTCAACCTGCGAACAAAGAAAATGTCATATCTCATAAATTATAACTAGATTAGCAGTGTTAATCTTGTCACATGTACTCAGTACTTGTTTACAAGTACACAAAAGGCTTAACCTAACTTATTAAAATATTAAATAAATGACTCAATCATGCAGAAATAATGAACAACACACACATTTACATACAATACACAGTACATCCAAGTCATATATATATAATATATATTATTGCTATATCGTTTATGGATTGAAAGACATTTTGTATGTTGCTTCTATTATGTTTTTGACAAGCTTTTAAAAAATGTTTAACGACTCTTAACGGTGAGGTGGTCGCTTAACGGTTTAACGTTAAAATTGAATTATACGGAAGTTAAATTAAAAAGATGGCCAACCATTTTTTTATTTATTATTTATTTATTTTAGACCAAATTATGGTGCAAACATACACACTTTTGTCATATGTATGACTCTATGTAACTATGTATTATATAATATATTTAACATTATTATTAGCATTGCTGCTTTTTATATTATTTAAAAATATGCATGATTTGATATGATATGTTTAATAATTAGGATTTAGAATATATTTTATTTTGAAATGTGCTTCAATGTTTTTTATAAGCTCCACTCTCTAATTGCATAAGTCGCACCAATATAATAATATCTCATGTCAGCATCAATATAACACATAAGATCAGTGTACCCAAACAATCAACACACCATCATAACACTAGTAACTATCCGACTAAGCTCACAATAACTAACTCCAAGTTAGTAAAATAGTAAACAAAAATGGAAAAATTAAATTAATCCAACAAGTTGATAAATCACCAAGTACATTATAGTAAGCATCAAGCAAAAACACAAAGAAAAAAAATAAAAAAACGACGTTAAAACAGCCTGTTTTTAACGGATTTACACTGTTTAAACGGAGTTAAATCCATTAAACTGCATAAAACCAGTTAAAAATATTTTTTCCTGAAAACTTAACGCCATGACAAGTTTTTTCCGTTAAAACGGTTTTACCGAAGTTTAAACTTCGTTTTTTAATAGCATGGTTTTTAATAGAAGCCGGTGAGGAGGCCAGTCTTTCTAAAAAATGATATAATAAAAGCATTTTTATGCTATTATGGAATTGTGAATTGCAGTGAACCTGGTAGAATGAGTCAAGCTAAATTAACAATGCTAAATATATACAATAATACATGTAATCTTACATATATAAAGGTTGAACATCTTAGCTACAGAGCTTATGAATAATATTTTCACTGTAGCGCTATAGTGAATACACACCTATAATTATCAGAATATTAGAAGGGCTCTCCGGTTTGTCTTTGCCAATGACACCTTTTGTAGGAGATCCTATGATCAAATCTGGTTGCGATGCGTTTCGCAAAAGGAGGCTAGCTAACCAAATCATGGACGAGGTTCTATGTTCTTCTTTGTTTAGTTTTAATTAAAAGTCCAACTAAAAGTAATTGAATTTATAACATGCTTTATTCGTGTTGTGTTTTATTTATGTTCTGCAACTTATCGTCATAACGTCATAATAAATAATTGGGAGTAGTAATACACCTATAACAACTCTAGAATTAAATAAAGGATAAGAAGACATATGATTCACACCCACTCGCCGTGCAGCAAGGACACTGCACAGGAGATTGACTGAGTAAGAATATTAAATAAATTAAATTAGGAGCACCAATGACGTCTCAAACGCCTAGATCTTTCTTTCAATCTTACATTAGCTCAGTGTTCACTAAGTCTAACATGAAAACCCTGACATCGGAAATTAGGAGGCTTAGTTGACTCGAGCCCGCACATAGGGGACGAGACTGATGCTGTCGCGTATGACGCTGAGGTCAGCACGAATGCAGCAGAGCTTCCCGTAGAGTAGCTTGCGCTTCTTTCCAAGTGTGGATTGCTGGGATCTATATCCCTTTCTATTCTTATTAAAGACCTATCAGACTTACCTTGAATGACTTGCGGTACCAAACTACCAACAATCTTTAATCAGGCCCGTAGAACTTGAACTGTCATAATTGCATAACGGTAATTGTTCCATTAAATTGAAACCAAACATGCACTACATGTCATCTGCATCTCATATTGCACGTAAGATCCATTATACGGATCGTATAGGCTATTAGATAAATATAGGTAGATGCATATGATAATTTGTTGGATGTTCATGTACTGTGTTCAATGTGTGTGCTTTTCCTTAAATTAAGTAAAATCAATAAATTTTATCTGAGTTCATTAATAATAAATTAAGCCTTTCGTATACTTGTAACCAAGTACACGTGACAGGATTAACACCCCTAAGTTAGTCATTATTTCTGGGGTGTGACAATTTTAAAATAATAAACTACTAATAAAGTAAATATATAATATAATATAAGAATATTAATAACAATAATAATAGTTAAGTATATAATACAACAAAATATTATTAATTATTAAATATAATGAAACATAATTAAATAATAATGATAATTATAGAAATAAAAATAATAATATGTATTATTTTAAAATAATAAAATAATAGTAATTATTAATATTATTTTAATAATAAAGATAATATATTAATATTAATAGTAATAAAGTATATAATATACTAAAATATTGCTAATTATAAATATGATACAACATAATCAAATAATAATGATAATTATATTAGTAATAATAATAATAAATAGTAATTATTAATATTATTTAATAATAAGGATAATATACTAATAATAATAATAATTTATATATAATATAATAAAATATTGTTAATTACAAATATAATACATCATAATCAAATAATAATGATAATAATAACAATAATATAAAATGAAATAATTTGCATTAATTTGAAATAACAACATAATAATAATTAATAGTAAGTATTAATATTATTTTAATAATAAAGATAATATAATAATATTAGTAATAATAATAATAATAAATTATATATAATATTAGAGCTGAGCAAAAAGCTCACGACTCGTGACTCGCTCGGATTTTAGCTCGTATATAGTAATGGGCCTTTAACAAATGAGTGTATTCATTTTATTCAATTATAAAAATAATATTTTTTATATGGTTAATGGGGAAAATAAAATAAAAAAGAAATGTAAATTTCGATGGGTTCCTTTCTTTCAATATCTGGCCCAGAAAAGCCCATTTCCTCTCAACCGTCCCATCGTTCGTTTCGAAACGCCACCGTTCTATTTCTCTCTCCGAAATCACCGCTTCTCGCCGACAAAAAACCCTCGGAGTTCGGAGTTCGGACTATAATTGTAGGTGTATTAGAGCGGAATAGAAGAGTATAGGAACATGGCGGCAGCAATGGAGTCGGTGGAAACCCTAGTAGCGCACATCCAAGCTCTGACGAAGCCGGAAGAGTTGTCGCAGCTGCATTCTCTCCTCAAGCAGTCCGACGAGGTGCTCCGCTCCTGTGCGGCCAACCTCGCCCCCTTCCTCGCTCAGCTCCACCCCTCCAACCACTCCCTCGGCTTCCTCTATCTCTTGTAAGTTGTAACTCATCTATCTAGCTTGCTTCGCTACACATTTTAATTTAATTATTTCGATACATATCTATCTGTGCAACCCTACCCTACCCTTTACTTTCTTGTTTTTATTCCTGTCTCCTACAAATTCAAATTGTAGGGATGCTTATCTCTCTTCCTCAATCACAAGAGAACAACTTGGCGAATTCCTTCCATCTATTGCTCACTTCCTAAATACATGCTCTGCCTATCAGATTCGGCTAGCATCTGACAAGTGTATACTTCTGTCTTTTCCTTCTCTATCTATTTCATCATGCTTTTTTTTACAATTTTGGTTTCTGATATCTCGCAGTATTATTTTCTAATATGCTCGTTTTTGCTGTTATACACGGTATTTCCATATATTCCTTTGTTTGCATGTTGAATATAGTAATGGAATAATCATCTAAGGACTGCTTTTGACTTCTTGTTACAACAGTTATATCAGTTTGTCGGTGTTTTAAGGATCAGGTAATGCGACAGCAAACACCGCTCCAGGGAATTGCACCACTGAGATCTGCTGTATGCAAGCTCCAGACATCACCCGAGCATCTGACAACTCTCCATTCTGACTTCCTCCTACTCTGTCTCTTGGCCAAGTTTTACAAGACCGCATTGGGCGTCTTAGATAATGACATTCTTGAGGCCGAGAACCCAAAAGACCTCTTTCTCTTTTACTACTATGGGTACAAAATTTTTTCCCTGTAATCCTCAATATCTCATCTATATGCCATTGGGAGTAAGAATATCTCATTTTACCCAGAAAGATATTGGTAATATCAGCATGAGTCTCTATTAATCCTTGGAGAGTACTCGACTTGGAAGTTTCCTCATTTTTGTAGATAGAATGAATTGGTAACACTGAATAAGCTTTATATCATTTGGGAACTACATGTGGGGCATACTAACCTTTCTATTTTCTTGTGTCTACAGAGGAATGATATATATTGGACTCAAGAGGTTTCCAAAAGCTTTGGAATGCCTGCACAATGTTAGTATTATCTATTTATGCTATTTGTTTACTAATAAGTGGTGGCTAATGCATAGCGCAACCTGATAAAAAAACTGTGTCAGATAGTACCTATTGCAAAAGATAAACTGCAAAACAAGTCGCAACAAAAAAAAAAACAAAGAAAAGCAATTTTTGTCTGACAGCATGATGTCATAATGTGTAGTTCATACCAATATATTTTGCTCCTTCGAATAACTCTTGTATTAAGAAATTATATCTATTGATTAATTCCAGGTGTTCACGTCACCAATGGCAAGTCTAAATGCAATAGCTATTGAAGCATACAAGAATTATATTCTTGTATCTCTTATTCACTTGGGTCAGGTACGTCTCTAATGTAATGATCTTCTGTTTGTTACTTTTGTTTTGGATTTGTAAAGTCAAGTATATTCTTGCCAATGATGCTAAATTGGACTAATTGGGGACTCCACATCGAACCTTTATTGGCTTCTAGTTGGGGCATTGGGTGTTCTGTCTAATCAGAAAAATTTCCAGTAGTTGGTGCTTTTGATTGGCCCTTCTTATTTTGGAAGTTTAGATTGGCTTGCGTGTTGAGAGAAACTCGATGTTTGTTGGCATTAATTGCACTGTTTTACTTTTTCCTAATTGAGAATATTTTCAAACAGGTTCAATCTTTCCCTAAATACACATCTGCTACTGCCCAAAGGAACTTGAAGAACTATACCCAGGTTTAATTGATTCTCAAAGTATTAGTTTGCACACAGTAATAGATTTCTACCATAGGCCCTAGCGAATTTCACATATATTCATTGATGTATTCCACATAGCTGTATTGTTATAAACAGATTTGTTAATTTTAATATCCAACCGGGAAAACATTAATGCATATAGCACATAGCTGACCAGTGTTGTAAAATGCAGACGGATTTGAATGTGTGTGCGGAAGGGTACCGCATACCGCATATGCGTCATGCGGCCACATCTGCAGATGTATATGCGGTTTTATATGTGCCATCGAATTTACAGTTTTATTATGTATTTCATACAAATTTAGATGAAAAGTTGAAAACTACAAATATAAGTGCATTAAAAGGATCTTAGTTATCTTATACAGTACAAATTTGAAATATCAAATATGCACATTCATTTTAATCAACAGTGCTCCACTGAAATAATGAAAATATATAACAGTAAAAAGTTAAATGTGCTGAACTTTAGTTAACAAAAAATTCAAATGTACCACTTATCAAAACTTAAACGATGCAGTACAAATTTGTTGCTGAAACAAATTTTACATGAATAATTGAATAGAGAACTGAAAATAATTAATATCAGATATAGAAAAGTAATATGCAAGATTATTAACACCCTTTTCTAGGTTACCATTGCAATTCATTTGAACCTTTGGCCATCAATTTGTTAATGAAGTTTTATATCCAGTTTCCAACTATTCAAGAGAACAACACCACTTCCTATCCATATGAATCTTTAACCACCAATTTTTAATGAAGTACTGTTTTCCATCTCTAGAACTCCACCTATGTTTACATCCGGTCCCAAGCCCGGAAAGGAGGAGAGTTGTGATAGGCTTGGTGAGCTAACATAAAAATTCAGCCACTTATGGAAATGAAATCCAATACTGGTTTCATTTCTAGCCTACCCTAACGTGTTTGGGACAAAAGGCTTTGAGCACATAGTAATTTTCTAGCAATTTTGGATTGAGCACATAGTAAAACCTCGTATTGATTTCAACTTACATAACCTGCCGCATGTGCATAATCGGACGCTTATGCGGCCACACTAAGCGAATTTTACAACAGTGAGTTGACAATACTAACTCTTTAATTTGTACTTCTATTTGTTTTTCAGGCGTATCATAATCTGATGACAGTTTATGCCACTGGAAAGCACTCTGAAATTGAGGCTTGTATTCAACAAAACGTAGAAAAATTCCAATCTGTGAGTTATTATTCTCCGTGTTCACTGTAGATATTTCGATATCCAATAACATTAGCACCATCTCCGGACCCCATATATTATATAACAGTAACTAATGGACTCAAGGATATCAATTTAGTCTATCACCTGGGATTTGATATACATTATTTAATTAAGCCGCCAGTGACACCTGTTAGCTCTTGACCGATTTGTAAATTAGGAAAACCGGTAAGTATGATTTTCGGATCTATCATGGTGCATGTGGTGTCTGGCAACTTCACTAAGTTATCATTGTTATTTTTCAGGACAATAATTTAGGGTTGGCGAAACAAGTACTATCATCTTTGTACAAACGAAATATCCAGAGACTTACTCAAACTTACTTGACCTTGTCTCTCCAAGACATCTCCAGTTCAGTACAACTCAATGGTTCAAAAGAGGCTGAATTACATGTGCTTCATATGGTCGGTTTGTGTGTTTATTTTATCTGTTCATCCTATTGTTGTTGTGTAATCTCTTACAAAATTCCATCATTATCTTATGCAACTCGGTCTTTAATATTTAGATACAAGATGGGGAGATACATGCAACAATAAACCAGAAGGACGGAATGGTCATTTTTCATGAAGATCCAGAGGAATACAAAACTTGTGAGATGGTTAACCAAATTGAATTTTCTATCCAGAGGTATATCTTATATATGTTCTTTTTGAAAAAACTTGGCAGAGGCTGCCAAAGTCTCTCTCTCTCCGATATACTTTAATTGACACATACTTGGGAATGACATGCTGATTTATTATTCTAGATTAATCGCATTATCAAAGAAATTGAATGCAATAGATGAGCAAATGTCTTGTGATCCTGCCTATCTGATGAAGGTAAGTTGTTTTCCTTGTGTTAGCCATGCAAAGTGCACCTGAAGTCGATTAAATGGTAAAATTATTTTAAAGCTGTGTGTGTGTGATACCAAGTTGATAAGAGAATTGAATAAAAGACAGTTTTGGCTGTTAATTTGATTAGATTTTGAGAGGAAAAGAGAGATGAACAAGGCTGTTTGAGCTCTGATAGCATAAGTGTAGATGAAGTAGTAGTACGTAAAAAAAATCAAATTGTCCTCACATACTATATTAGCAAGTGTAGTGAGGATAAAAGTGTCAAAAGAAAAAAATTATGCTTTAACTTTACTCGTATGAAGTTGCACCATCTTTACTGCAATCTTAAATACACTTCCTTTTGATACGTCGAGAATATGAGATGTCTTAAACAAGTTAAATCAACTCTACACCTTAGAAACAGCCCCCTTTATGTACACTAGTTCTTGAAGAATTTTGTACACGGATCAGTGGTTGCAAATTTTCAGTTGCAAGTAATAACTCTCAAACTTGCCATTAAACTGAACCCCTATTAAGTTGAAGTATTTATTTCTCTCCAAAGCTTCTTCAGGTTAATTTAGACGATGATTGTTGTTCTTGTTTAATGGCACAGATGGGGAAGGAGCGAACAAGATATGAATCAGACGATTTTGACTCGATACCCCACAAGTTTTTGTGAAGTTAAATTGCCATGTATAAAGTATTTTTCAAAGTTCATGTTGAAACAAAAGAACTCGTTTTGTTGGGGAGGTCAAATTTCACTTGTTTTGTAAAAATGGATTGCTTAACTTGCTTCCGTTTGCGGTGATTTCATCTTTATGGCATGTATTTTCGGGTTTCATATGATAGATTTTGGAAAACGTAATTGCTGGATAAAGTTGTCTGATGTGTGCATGTTTTTTTTTGGAACCAGCTGAGGCCACATTTAAGTTTCTTTTCTGATCGAGTATATATCATTTTCTTTTTCGACTTGGCAAACATTTCTTTATAAGGTTGATAGCACTATGTGATTAGTATAGTTCCTGTGTGGATAAAGCGGATTGCTAAATGCAGGAAACATGTTACTGTGAGTCTATGACGATGATGGAATGATAACAATTTTTTTTTTTATTCATTGCCCGTAGCTGAATGATAACAAAACTTTTGGCGCATATACATTTGTTTTGACCATATGTGCACTGATATACACTAGATATACGTGTTCGCGTTTCGCGCAAAAAAGTTAAATTTTAAACTTTTGTGTTACAATAATAAAATTATAACAAATTGTTTAATTAATATAAAAAATAAAAAAATGGCAGGAAAAAGTTGAAAAGGTATGAACGATGACAGTCGATGAGAGTATCTTAAAAACTAAAACACTCTTCATTCATGAGGTATGCATCAATCGCCATGGGTCATGCGACATGCGGTTTGTGTTATACGTCGTGCATCTCACGTCGTGCATCATAGATTATGTGTCATGCGGCATGCGGCATGTATCATGCGCCATGCATCATGTGTAATGTGTCTTGCGTCATGTGTCATGTTTTATGCCTCATGCGTTATGCGTCATGCGCAATGCGCCAAGTGTCATGCATCATGATACATGCGTCAAGCGTCTTGTGTCTTGCAGCACGCATCATGCGTCATGTCGTCATGTGTCATGCGTTATGTGTCATGCGACATGTGATATGTGTCATGCATCATGCATCATGCGTCATGCGTCTTGCGGCTTGTGTCGTGAGTCATGTGTCTTGCATCTTGCGTCATGCGTCATTCCTTTAACGTCTTGTGACTTGGAGCGTCATGTGTCATGCGTCATGCGCCATGTGTTATACGTCATGTCTTATGTGATATGCGTTCACTGCATGTTGTTGTTTTATTGTCGTATGACGTTAGAATAATGATGCACACGTCATGCGTTGTGCGTCATGTGTCTTGCCTCTTGTGGCTTGCGTCATGCGTTTCACGTCATGCAACATGCGTCATGCATCATGCGACGGTGTCATGCGTCATGTGTCATTCCTCTAACATCTTGCGACTTGCAGCGTCATGCGTCATTTGCCGTATGCGTCTTGCATCATTCGATTGCGTCATGCGGCTAACGTCATGCGTCATTCATCATGCGTCATGCGTCGTGTGTTGCTCCTCTAACGTCGTGCGACTTGCAACATCATGCGTTTACGTCATGCATCATATAACATGCATCATGCAACATGCGTCATGCGTCATGCATCATGCGACATGCGTCATGCGTCATGCGTCATGCGTCATGTGCCATGTGCCATGCGCCATGCGTCATGCGTCTGACGTCTTGCATCATGCATTATGTGTCTTGCGTCATACGTCATGCATCGTGCGTCATTTCTCTAACGTCATGCGACTTGCAGCGTCATGCGTCCTGCGTCATGCGTAATGCAACATGAATCATGTGTCATGCGTCATGCGACATACCCATGCGTCATGCGACGATGTCATGCGTCTTGTGTCATTCCTTTAACGTCTTGTCACTTGCAGCGTCATGCGTCATGTGTAATGTACCGTCACGCGTCATGCGTCATGCATCTTTCATCATGTGTCATGCGTTGTGCGTCATGCCTTATGCAAAATGAGTCATGTGTCATGCGCCATGCGTTATTCCTCTAATTCATGTGACTTGCGTCATGCGACATGCGTCATGCATCGTGCGTCATACGACATGCGTCATGCGTCATGCGTCATGCGTCATGCGTCTGACGTCATGCGTCATGAATTATGCATCATGCATCTTGCATCATTCGGCTTGCGTCATGCGGCTAATGTCATGCGTCATGCGTTGCTCCTAAAAATAATAATTTTACATGGTCATTTATGCAAAAAAGTTTCAAATACATGGTCATTTCTAATTTTTTTTTTAATATATATGATCATTTTTGAAAAACATTTCCCAGGGGTTACACGCAGCGAGCGTTTGGCGAAAAGAAAAAAAAGGAAAACGCGTGAACAGTGCATGGATATCATTGTATATTGTAATTTGTTTTGACCATATGTGCATTATGGCCCTCAAAGGCTTTTATATTGCGGCCCTCAACGGTATGCTCCAAAGGCAATGTTCTGAGTTGATTCTGTTGCGGTCCACAAAAGGCCTCTGTTCTGGCCCTCAAGCATGTATAGATTGTCATATTTTTCAAGAGAGGATTTCGGTATTTTCGACAATTTTTTTCGGAAGGGACAAAACGGGATCAATTTAAAAAAAAAAATCAAATTATAAGCATATTTTTTTGGGAGGGAGAGAAAAAAATTCACGGAGACGATTGCTTTTCCTGGACTAAGCTGCATTCGCCTCTGCATAATTTGGTTATTATATTTATTCTTGATCTACAATTGATAGGTATAAACATTAAGTTATTATCAAATGTGAACTTTAAAAGTAACGATAATTTATTATAGTTTAGCAAATATATATAGTTATAATTATTATGGTTACAAAATTAATACTACAATTATACTAAAGCAAAATTATTGTAATATTCATAGGAGAGCCACATCTGTTTTATACATTTTCTGACCTTTGGATGGAGCGTCAAAAATCGTGGAAATTTTGTTGCGCTGGATTAAAATTATAGGGGAATTTTGGCATAAAAGATCAGAGGAACAACATTTTTTACAGATAGGATCAACTGCCTCTAAAAATATCACAGATGATCAAGGTCGCAACTAATACTTTTGTCTAGAGGTGGCAGAACCCGACCCGAGAAACCCGCCCGATCCGGCCCGACCTGTTTAGGATTTCATGATGCGAATCGGGTAAAATTAAAAAATATTATCCGATAACATCTAGGACCATTTCATTATTGCTAATTTTAATTCATTTGTTTGCATCACTAATCACTATCATTTATGTTACTATAAGAGAGATTGTGATATCATACCTACGGTCTTTAACGTAGCTCTATTTCTCTTCGGTTCACCTTGAATTCGAAACAAGAACGACGTCGAGTTCGTGCTAGCGTCATGTTCGTTCGCTCCTAGCTTTATCGCCTGTTACGTAATTGATTGCTTAATCGATAACTATTTAGCAAATATTTAGAGGATGAGAGAAAAAGTTCATAATTTCTGGCTAGATATGATATTTATATGTTCTAAACGTCATATCAAGACTTTTCAAATTCTTTTAGAAATTAAGACAATAATGAAATTTAAACCAGCAAATTAATTGCTGACCTTTCAACACTAAAACTATATAACTTTCTCCGAAGAACTCCAAACGACCTCAAATCTTCACCATTGGATTCTACACTTCAAGAGCTATAATTTGCATAGGTAATTTGTCCATCTTGGTTATCGTTTGACCTTTCAAATTCCTGTTTAAAGAAGCCTTAAAATCTGATTCGAATTTGAGGTCATAATTATGGATCTCTTCTCTATCTCTTTATTTGTTAAATAAATTATATTGAGCTTTGGACTTTAAATAAATTTATATCTCATAATAATATTCTCATATTATTATAATAATGAAACTTATATTATACTCATAATATATACTTTTCAATAAATTTATTTTTCCTTTAGGAAGTCACGTCATGTGACATAATATTTTAATAATTCCTATATGTACCTTTATTTCATGCAATATGAAATCTCATACATAGAAAATATATTAAAATATTTACTCTTGTTTCTCGTTTAGTTGGTGTGACCTATGTTAATGATCTATATTATGTTGGCAATGGGATAAAACATTTTATTCCATTAAATATAAGCGATATTCTAGCTATACATTTCAGTTACCCAAATAACACATATGTTTAGTAAATCTCTAAAAAACACGATCCTTCTAGTAATGTTATCATTAACATTACTTGCCTTATGATATTATAATTATTATACAAAGTAGGACTATATCATCTTTGTATTATAATTATTTCTTGATCTCCATTAAGTAAATTATAAAATTATAACTGTAATTCAGTTATATTAGATATATTTATAATTCTACTTTACCAAGGGGCCGACAAAATATCATTTCTCATTATTAATGAGTGATAATGATGCTCTTGATATATATCATTTCCCCGCATAAGTTATATATAAAGAACTATTATTTTTATCACTACTTGTTGTAAGTAACTTTTAATAATAATTATGTTATACATTCCTCATGTGAAAAGAATACATATCTCAATCTTAGAATCAAAGACACAATAAAAAAATATTAATGACACAAACACAATCTTTATAATGTTGTTATCTATTAGATCTGTTTAATATTTGAAATATGTCATAGTTCGTGTTATTAAATGATAATATTTTATCAAAGTTTGTAGAACTACAACGTACTTTTAATCAACACAACAGTCTTATATGATATATTAGTGTTCCTTCTAATATCCAAGACCTGTAAACATTTTAGAGTTGTGTATTCATTATACTTAGAGTTATGTGTTGAAGACCAAGTGCATCTTCTTGAACACATCTAAATATGAATATAGAACTCATGGAACAAGATGTGAATAACATCCAATTCATAAATATAACATAAAAGTAATCATCAAAAGATAACTTTTAGAACACAAATCTAACAATCTCCCACTTGTTCTTAAAGTTACATCTTACATATTCTTATGTATTATCCTAAAGACTAGAGTTGCCTTCTACTCAATCTATACTCTCTCCATATTCTCTCAGACTCATGGAGTCAAAGTGGACTTCGCTCATAGTTAGCGATAAAGGCTTTGTTAGCAGATCTGATGTGTTTTATCCGTGTTCAACTTTAATAAATTTATTCTACCCTCTTCTATGAAGTCTCGAATGACAAAATATTTTATCCTTATTTCTAACCGGGTGATTAAATCAGTCGTTGTTAATTGAAACTTTTCAAACTAACAACACCCACGTTCAGAATGAATACATACTCGGATTATGATCGCTTTATCATAATAATTGGTCGCAAAACTTGCATCAATGTAGCGTTCTATAGCGAGCTCTCTTTTCCCTCCATACGCAAGAACCTTATCCTTAGTCCTGTTAAGATACTTAAGGATATTCTTGAATACAGTCCAATAAGTAGGACCTGCATGGGCTTGATGACGACTTGTCATACTTAAAGCATACGCGACATCAGGACGTGTACACACCATAGCATACATGATGGAACCAATTACCAAAGCATACGGTACATCCTTCATGATTTGAATATCTTTACGTGACATAGCACATTGAGACTTGCTAATTGTTACACCTTGAGTCATTGGCACGTTTCCTTTCTTGGAATTCTGCATGTTGAATCGTTTCAACACTTTGTCAATGTACGTAAGTTGACTTAAGTCAATGAGTCTACGAGACCTATCTCTACATATCTTAATTCCTAAGATATATTAGGCCTCTCGTAAGTCTTTCATTAAAAAAAACATCTTTCAGTGAAGTTTTTATTTGCTCCATCAAGGAAATAAAGTTGTCTATCAATAGTATCTTTATCGACATACATGACCAAGAAAAGTACATAACTCCTACTGACCATCTTATACACACAAGGCTTTTCCTTGCTTTGAATGAATCCAAGGCATTTGACATCATCATCAAAGAGATTGTTCCAACTCCTAGATGCTTGTTTCAATCCATAAATGAATCTTTGAAGCTTGCACACTTCACTGTCATTATTTGGATCTTCAAAACCCGGAGGTTGTACCATTTACACATCCACTTCCAAATTTCCGTTAAGGAACGATGTTTTGACATCCATTTGTCATATTTCATAGTCATAAAATGCAGCAATGACTAGTAATATCCGAATAGACTTAAACATTGCAACATGTAAGAAAGTTTCATCATAATCAATTCTTTGAACTTGACTAAATCCTTCCGCAAAATAAATGATCACACCGTTAAAGTGTAAATCCATAATAAAAAATTAAGGGACTATATTAAAGAAAATATCAAAATTGGTAAAATAATATTTGTATAAATAAGTTTTGGTTAAGAATATCGAGATGCATAAGCTACATTCTTAACAAAACTCGATTAGATAAAATAAGAAAGCTAAATAATTTGACTGATAGGATACCAAGTAAGTGGCACAAATATTTAAAGGTTGGTTTTTTATACAAAGAGTTAATTTTAAAATTTATGTACTATTATTGTAAAATTTATTATATTATTAAAAGTCGATTAATGATGAAAGACTCGTTCTTTCATGAGACAAATAATAAAAGATTAAAATGAAGGCACTACGTTTATTTTAAAAATTGATTTTTTATTTGAATCTATGTGATATATGTGTTTAGAATATCATTCTTTAAGCAAAATAAAATTTCTATTTTTCTGTATTTTTTATGAATTATGCAAGCTTTTAAAAAATGTTTAACGGTCATTAACGGTGAGGTGTCGCTTAACGGTTTAATGTTAAAACAGTTTTATATGGAAGTTAAATTAAAAAACGGCCAACCATTTTTATATATTATTTATTTATTTTAGACCAAATTATGGTGCAAACATGCATACTTTTGTCATATGTATGTCTGTATGTAACTCTGTACTATATAATATATTTAACAGTATTATTAACATTGTTGCTTTTCTTTTCATCATTTAAAAATATGCATGATGTGATATGATATGTTTAATAATTAGAATTCAGGATGTATAGTATTTTGAAAATATGCTTTAATGTTTGTTTTTATAAGCTCCACTATCTAATTGCATAAGTGGCACCAGTATAACAATATCTCCTGCGATCATCAATATTATCATAAGGCTAGTATACCCAAGCCATCAACATCCCATCATAATATTATATTAATACAGTATGAAATATTATATGTAGATAGTATGTAAATATACACATAATATTATTTATAGTATATGATGTATCTATATATGTATATATAACATGAAATATTTTATACGTATATAGTATGAAAATATATACATCTTGATATTCATACATCTAATGTGTGGCTTTTGATATTCATACAATTAATCAAAAGAGCATAATTAATATTATATTAAATATAATAAAAAAGATACACAATTAATATGAATAGAACAATATGATAGATCCATGTGGCGAGTGCGATGCAAATGAATTTAGCAAATTTCAAACTTCTACAGGGAAACCACAAGAAAAGTTGTCACATATTATCCAACCAAATAATAAACGGCTCGAATCAAGACGGTAAAAGAAATAAACGATCCAAATTGAAGTGCCGGCGTATCCTTGAACCCGACATGCTGACACACATCCATCTTTATACTACTTTAGATTAGTTAGGTTAGAGTAAATAGAACTATTTTAACGATCATATGACCGAACATGTGGATTTTTTATCTTTTAAATTGTAAAAAAAGTTGTTTTAATGGTTACCAAATAAAATAAATTTGAACGGTTTAATTCAAGTTAAAACAGTTCAAACGTAGAAAACAAGATAAAACATATTTTTTTCTAAAAACTTAACGTCAAAGATTTTTTTCAAGTTAAAACAGTTAAAAAGAAGTTTTTTAAAAGTACGGGATTATGTGAACTTAAATATCTTGAAAACATAATATTTAAGTTGTATCATATTAAATTTTATGTACAATAGTTTTGATTGTAAGGATGACATATGAAAGATTTTCAATATATCACCAAAAAAATCTATTTCTAATTAAGACAAGTGCTAAGATACTTGATTGGAAATAAAAACTTAAGTACATTATGATTCAAAACAAGATAACTTTAACTTTCATTTAGTACATCTTTAGGTGAAACCTCTAATTTATGTATATTTATCAAATTTACTACAAAAGATTTTGGATGAAATAAACTATAAAGTTATCAACCTATGACATATATGATCAAGTTTAGTCAAACGTATTTTGTAAATACTAACAAACTAGAAATGATTAAATGTGAATCCAACAGAGTGACAAACGTCAGACAATTCAAAGTATATATAATCCGTGTAGTATGGATAATATAAAAGGATAAAAATATAATTTTGACAATTAATTTAGATATGAATACATATATCATCATTAAAGTTAGAATTTTTAAAGGAGGGATCAGATGACCACAACTCAAAATAACCACAAAGTTGCCACAATCATTTTTTATTTTCAAAGTTCAAATTATTGATCCAAACTGTTGAACATGATATCCACAATAAAATACGCTCTCAGATCAATTTTTACATTTTTTGAAATTTTTTTACTATTTATTAAGATTGGTACAAAATTCAATGGTTAATGTTAGTGTAACTTTGTCATATTTTTGCATTCATCTTAATAAATAGTAAAAAAATTAAAAAGAATGTAAAATTTGATCTGAAAGCATATTTTATTGTGGATATCATGTTTAACGGTTTGGATCAACCATTTGGACTTCAAAAATAAAAAAAATGATTGTGATAACTTTGTGGTTATTTAGAGTTGTGGTCATCCGATCCCTAATCTTTTTAAAGATAATAAATTTCAAATAAATTTGTGTCATATGATATATTGTCGAATTCTATTCGCAATAAAAGAAAGTCAAATGACACAATTAAAATATATTATAAAAAGTTTAATATACTGCAACATAAAGTAATATATCCTAAAGTACCTATAAAACAACTTTTTAAACCAAAAAGATGATTTAGATACACATATTTAAATAATTAAGCTATATGGATATGTTCAAATAAAGCTAGATTTTTATAAGTCGATCAAGTACAAATTGAATAAGGATATATAAGATGCTACTTTAACAGATACACTCTCACTAAAGATGTATTTACAATACATATTACAAAATTAGAGAACACACTGAATTCAAGAATTCTTTGAGTATATAGAATTTGGAGGGATATGATAAAATATAAGATTTTATTAAGATTTATTAGCAATTTTTTGAAGAAGTAAAAATGAATTAGGATAAGATTCATAATCAAAGTTCTGATTTTGTTCAAAATTTGTGTCAAGACTGTGAGGATAAGATTTAAGATCAAACTAGTCTTGTTCAAAATTTGGTCAAAATTATACATTGAATAATAATTTTTTTTATCATTAGACAAACTCCACCTCAAATAAGAGATTCAATAATACATTAATAACAAGCATTTTTTGTCAAGCAGAAACACAATTGTTTTTTGTCAAACAAATGAATATTGATGCAAGTTATCAAATGGACTTTTATAGGATTTCAATCTCTATAAGTATGAAAGTAAATTTTAATAAGCGTGAAGCTTTCCAAATCAATGTAGATGATGATAGAGCACAAAACTTAGCTCAGATTTTTTTATGCAAGATAGCTAATTGGCCAATGATCTATCCCTCCTTTCACTAGTTTGGTAAGGAGGTCCTTGTCTTTTGATAGAACTTGGTGAAGATTTTGGTATATGACCTCGCTTGACTCGAACTTTTAGGATGTTGGATTAAACGAAGATTGAGCCGATAATGCCAATGTCTTGATCGAGGTTGAGGTTGTGCTCTTGACTTCTTTGTGATTCTCCTCGTGTGAACAAAGTTGAGCATACATTCTTCAGGTTGATAGGTGAGATATTTGGCTTGTAGGGCCTCAATAGAACTGATGACGTCATCCCAACCGGGCTTTTTGGACGCCATCCTTAAGAGCTTACCTACGAAATCTTCATCACAAATGTTAGATCCTACTTCAACAAATTCATTTCTCAAAGATACGAGTCTATGGTAGAGACTTTCAAAAGACTCGTTATCTTCGAACTTCATGTTTTCTAACTTTGTGGCAAACCTACTTTTCGAGTCTTTTTCATGTGCTCATTCCCTTCATATCTAAGGACTAGTGCGTTCCAAATCTCCTTAGCATTTGAGAAATGAGTGAGAGATAAGGCAATTGTTTCATGTATTGAACTTAAGATGGTATTCATAATATTATCATTAGTGTACTTAAGTTATTTTGACTCTTTGGTAAGGGCAATGCCATCTAGCTCATACTTAGGTAGGTAACCATCCTCAACTATTTTCCAAAGTTCTAGCAAGGTAAGATAGTTCACCATACACATTTTCCAATAAGAAAATTTCTTGCAACTAACTCCAAAGATCGAAGGTTATTTTATAAATTTCAATTGGGCCATGTTTCAAAATCAAGAATTAACAACAATTTGGTGCTTAGCTAGGTCTGAACCTTTGGGCTCTGATACCAATTGTTATAATTGGGACTTATGTGAATTCAATTGTGCACCAAAATCAAGTCCTTAATTGTTTAGTCAATCGATTCCCACTCGAAACTCAACTAGACGCGTCTAGTGGGAATTGATGATGGGATCGAACTTGGGATCGGCGGAACATTTTCCTATCAATATTACAACATTTAATATGTAACTGTTAGCACTTGAAATTATTGGTATGACCACTCCATTCAATAACCATAATCACTTATGTCAGTTCGGAGAAGTATTAATAGATACCTCATTGTTCAAATGTTATAAATATATTATCATATTCACTATGTAATTATTAGCTCCTGAAGTTATTGATATAACCTCTATATTCAATAATTATTATCACTAATGTCAGTTCGAAGAAGTTGTTAGTAATATTAATACTTCATCGTTCAGACATTATAAATAATACCACATTCACTACGTGATTATTAACACTTAAAAATTTTGGTATAACCACTTCATTCAATAACTATTATCTTTGATGTCAGTTCGAAGGAGTTATTATTGATATTACTACTTCATTGTTCAAACTTTATAAATATTGCACATTCACCATGTAACTATTAGCACTTGAATATTAGTATAACAACTTCATTCAATAACTACTACCACCAATGTCAATTCAAAAAAGTTATTATTAGTATTACAACTTTATTGTTGAAACGCAATAAAATTTATCACATTCTCTATATAACAACTTCATTCAATAACTATTATCACTGATGTTAGTTCAGATAAATTATTAGTATTACTACTTCATTGTTGACACATTATAAGTATTACTGCATTCATTATGTAACTATTAGCACATGAAGTTATTGGTATAACTACTTCATTCAATAAGTATTATCGCTGATGTCAAATTCAGAGAAATTATTAGTATTACTACTTCATTGTTCAAACATTATAAATATTACCACATTTATTGTAGGTAACTATTAGCACTTGAAGTTATTGGAATAACATACTTCATTTAATAATTATTACAACTGATGTTAGTTCGAAGAAGTTATTATTAGTATTACTATTTTATTGCCCAAACATTATAAATATTATAACATTCACTGCGTAACTATTAACACTTGAGGTTATTAGTATAACCACTTCAAACAATAACTATTATCACTGATGTCAGCTCAGAGGAGTTATAATTTTTCTACTAAGACATTCATTATGTAACTTTTAGTACTTATGAGTTGATTCATATAATCACTTCGTTTCAAACTTTTTTCAGTTGGAAAATTTGACAAGAGATTTGAGTTGGGAGGACAATTATCTTGTCCCTAAAAAAATAAGATTTTTTTTTTGCTCCGACATTTACTTTCTAAATTTGGATGAATCATTTTTGTAGTTGCAATCTATGATGATGGAGCACAAGAGCAGCACGTGAATTCATTGTTACTTGACTTCTCCACTGTTTCGCGAATTCGAATCTTCTGTGTTAATATACTTTTATATTGATAGCTGGATCGAATGAATCGTCGAACTTAAATTGCGGATAATATTTTGATGAGCGAGCAACATTTTGATGGAGGAATATTTTTTTACGGAGGAGATGGATACTTTATTTTTTGATTAAAGAGTGGGGGGTAACCCCACCTATTTTATTGAAATAATAGTCCTTAGTACATCACATTAATCCTTGATGTATCCTAAGAATACATCAACGAGTTTCTAAATAGATTCTAATATCAGTTTTTATAACGTACATACTCATTCAAACAATACCAAATATTACCAACCTACCTATTACAACTATTTATCAGAAACTTACAGTATAAAAAAGCAAGCACAATTATGACAAGTTTTTTACTACAAAACACACCAAATTTATCATGAAAAGATAACAAATCAAGATATCAACCTCTTCCAAACAAACGTTTTGGCACACCCCCAGTTCCATCAGGCTTCTTGTGTCTCGAATAAGTCTTGGTAAATCCTGAACATCCTGTGACATAATGAGATTTAGTTTTAAATACGACGAGTCATTATTATTCTTACACCAATACTCTAAAATGTGGATGATATGACTTGCTAAACTTCTAATAGATTTTGGCTTCTTACTTGTAAAACAAAGCTTATTTCTTTCTAGCCAAACGTTTCAAATTACAGTTCCCCTAATTAATTCAACTAACATGACATCTTTAAGTGAAATTTTGGCATCTATATTCCACAGATCTTCTAAATAATCACCACTAAAAACAAAATTATTATGTTTGTTAATCCATAGCCATATCTGTCTTATAAATGGACATGTAACAAAAAGATGATCAATGCATTCTTCATGATCACAAATTACGCATTGAGTATTTCCATGCCACCCTTTTTTAATCAATTTTTTTTTGTAAAGATCCTCCTCCTTCTGACAAGCCACATAAACACCTTGATTTTAATAGGGAGTTTGGATTGCCAAATTATATGATAAGTATGATTTTTATATCCTCCATATTCCAACCATTGGTACATATCATGAACTGAGAATTTCTCATTTGAATTCCATATCCATATGATGGAGTCTTTAACTAAAGGGTTAATCTATACATCTGTAATTATTGCCTCTAGTTTATTCCATTCATTCCTAAGAATTCCTACCAATTGTCTATTAAACCCCATATTTATTTTCTCATTAGAGTAAACTTTATATTTGAATCAGTACGAGCCATAAACATATTAGGAAACAAAAGGGAGAAGGATAGTTTTCCTTTCCATCTGTCTTGCCAAAAATTTATATTTAATCCATCACCTAATTTCTTGTTAACACTAGTAGACATCTCATGATGTAGAGAGTATATGTTTTTCTAAAATGAGAAAAATAGGTTAACATTATGTCTATTCTTATATTTATTTATCAAAATAACTTTCCATAACCCCTCAAGGCCTCAACAGAAGGATTATGATATCTAAATCACCATTTAGCTAATAAGGCTTTGTTTATTATATCTAAGTCTAACACACTAAGATTCTCTTGATCTTTACTTTTACAAACTGTTTTCCAGGTCCTCAGTACTACTTTTTTAGCATGACCAAAGGATAATCGAAGTAAAAGAAAAAAGAAAGTTTTTGTATTAGGATAATGTTCAGTAGATACCACATTTGATACTGACTATCGATACCGATGTTATTATGCACATTTAGTTGAGTTACTATGCATATTATTTGAGTTATTATGCATGTTATTTCATGTTATTTTTGTACTGAAAAATTATTATGCATGTTAACAAAATAATGGGCATAATTTTTTTTTGAAATAAGTAGGGAGCGCCCACCACTTCATTTTCTTAATAAAAATGAAGTATACAAACTCAAGGACACATTTATAACAATCCAAATACACTGTCTCTATCTATGTCATCTACTGTCTAATCCTATCTATTATCCAAAACAATATCAAAATATCTCCATGACAACATCTAGTCGTAAATCTAAACTCTAAAACAAAAATAGACTAATCCCCTGGTTCCTAAAACACTAATCATGCCCATAATTCTGTACCAGCTAGTTTTTTTCTTTGTATCCCCATGTAATACTGCCACATACATCTCCCTGTACCAGTTGGTATCTTTCTCCCTGTGCTGATGACCCTTCAAATCAGCTGAACATCTAGTGTCTCATCCTAATAGAATCTGTTTGATACCATAACATCAAGTTTTCACACAGTGATCAACACTTAATGTCTTCCCATATATTTCTGTACCAGTATCGATACCGACAATGATATCAACACTCCTGGTTACCCTGACTCCAGTGTCATCTGGACTTCTCTGTACCAGTATCAATACTGACATTCTCTTGTTGCACTTCTGATTCATCCTCATCTAACAGCCTCGCATTATCAGGCGCGAACGATCCGTCGTCATCTGTGTCTGATTTTGACTTGTCGTCAACCTTGTACTGTTCTCGTGTTATTCCTCCTCGCCTCAGATTTGTCCTGAGAGAACTCTCGACACCTGCCTGTATCGTGAGGTAGGTTCGGGTGCCTTCTCAGCCAAACCTGGGGTTCAAGTTCCAACCGATGGCAGTCTCAATCTCGGGCATGCCAACTCAGCCGCTTCGACACCAGGCCATCCATAGTCTCTGTTCCAGCTGACATTCTTTCGATCAGCCAGCACCCTTACCTTGTACCAGATGATCGTCAGCACCCCTATACTTCAATAACGATCGTCGCCAGCACCCAACGTCACCGAATCAGATCTTATACCCAGTTTTATCGCCTCTCAGGGATCAGATCAGCAAGATATTTACCTCGATCGTTCTTTTTTCTCCCTAGTCTGATTTGACCAAATCAATCTCCTGCTTGCCAAATCCTCATTGCCTCATCCTTGATCTGGACTCGACTCTCTATCTGATCTGATTATCAATCCCAATCGCGATTTGACTGCTCGATCTCCTCATCGTCTAGGTACAAGATCTGTACTCAACCTCGATCTTTACTGATCTCACGATCAACCCCTTATCCAGTCTGATCCGAGAGATCTATCCCCCTGGACTGTCGATGACTTGACCTTGATCGTCGACCAAGACTCGATATCATCTCTGCAATCAAGCCTGAGGTTCAGGTTCGATCTGAGGCCAGGCGATCTCAGACTGGGTGTCGATCGCTGTCCCAGACGTGTCGAGATCTCAAGCAGCCTTCTCAGACTAAGCTCGGCTTCTTCCACGATCGATCTGCACTAATCCCACTTTGGGAACCAGGGGGAGGAGGAAGGAGAGGAAAAAGAGGGGGGGGGGGGGGAGGAGAGGGGTGGCGGGCGGAGGCCGGAGTCGCTCTTGTTTTTTCTTTCTTTTCGATCTCTCCAATTCAAAAACAAATAATGTGCATAATAACTCAAATAACATGCATAACTATTTCAGTACAAAAAATAACATGCATAATAACACAAATAATGTGCATAATAACTGAACTAAATGTTCATAATAACATTGATATCGATAGTCGGTATCAGCTCCCTTTGTATTAATACACTGAATCGGAATTCACGGTTTCGCTTGGCCCAAATGCTCTAGAAAGTCGAAAGTATGCACCAAACTGTCGTCTGACTTAAGGGCCCCGCGTGTCATCGACAGCGCGACTGAAACAGCTTGGAAGTTGTAACGAAATGTAATCCCCTCATGGCTCACGGCTCACGCTTTCTAGTTTCAAGGGCGGCTGCGGCTCCACCAACTAACTCGACTCGTGGATACTCCCTGAACATTTGAAGCGAAAGAGACTTAGTGTCTCTGAGTATTGGGCCCACATTTCCTCAAACAATGAAATGATTCACTTCATACCTCCGAATCATGGATAGACCATTTGTGTGTGAACTTTTCACTCCTCTCCATTTATTAATAATGGACATCTCCCGTAGTTATCATGCCTTCCGAGCTCAGCATCCCGGCCGAAGTAACAGTCCAGTTATATTTAATCCGGACCGTTCGGATGTTTATCACGTGACGTGGCGGCATATTGAACGAAAGATTTGTCCGGTGCAGTGTTGACTTGAGATAATTAAGCTCATAATTTCTCACGACTTGCTCGTTTTTTCATTT
Source organism: Eleocharis quinqueflora (assembly GCA_964058865.1). Lineage (NCBI taxonomy): Eukaryota > Viridiplantae > Streptophyta > Magnoliopsida > Poales > Cyperaceae > Eleocharis > Eleocharis quinqueflora. The sequence goes on along the minus strand of CAXKVX010001220.1, from coordinate 222,279 downwards.
TTTTTAATTTTATTTCCGTACTCTCTCTGTCTTTCTCATCGCGACGCGCTCGGAACAGAGAAGAGGCGAGGGAGCAAAGCAAGAAGGGGAGAGCGAGAGCGAGAGAGAGAGAGAAAGCTCAGCAAAGAATCTCTAGGGTTTTCTCGTCGCCAGAGAAGCGCGCTCTTGGGTCAAAATCTTTCAGGTTTTGCTCGTGCATTTTTTTTCAAATCACAATTTTCTCGGTTCTCTCCAACCTGACCGTCCCTCCAGCTTCGATCTCACTCCCTTGTTGTTTCTATCGGAGAAACTTTCAAATGGTTCTTCGTTTGATCTGTCTGAGGCGTTTTTGGTGGGGAGACTGTATTGTTTTTTTACGGATTTGGGGTTAGTATCGTGGAGTGAAGCCGCGCTTAGGGTTTTGTCTCAATTGGCGACTGTTTTGTGAACAAGCTGAAATTGGGTTGGGATAAAGTTACTTCAGTTTCAAAATTTAAGGCGACTGAAACCCACATTAATCCACATTGAAAATATCCCATCTTTTCCGTTCAATAGCTGATATTGGAAGGTTTCAATTTTAAAAGTTCCACAAACGACCTTGCTGGAGTTTTGGTTCAATTGTGAAATTGCAGTGAAGACGCTCAACTGTGGGAATTAGGTTATTACCTCATATTCACTTTTCCTGAGATTGCATTAGGGTTATAATGTCTAATTTCCCCATTCCTAGGTCATACAGAAAAAATACCACAAAATTGCAGTGGCCATACTCTGATTTGACAACATTTTCTTTCTGAAGGTTATTACCTCTTTTGGATAACTAAATGAAGCAGGCTTTTAACTAGGAAGGAAGACGAGAGAGCTACCACTGCAGAGTTACCTATCTTAATCTAAATACAATGATGGGTAAATCACAAAAGGTCTCAAAAGGGCGTCCTGTTGGATTTGTACCCGATTATCGCCACGTGGTAGAAACAGTTGGCGAATCAGAGGTTTTTGCAAGCCCGGCTCGAATTGACTCGGAGGATTCGTGTGCACCAAACCCTAAATCAACCAGCCTTAATGCACTGAAGACCAAAGGCTTTGACGTGCCACTCCAATACTTCCCTCTCTCAAGGCTTTCTCCCTCTGAGAGGAAGGAGCTCGAGTCCCGGCTTAGAGGAGAGCTCGAGCGTGTCCGGACTTTCCAGAAACGGTTTTATACCAGTAAGTTACCTGGGAGCACCCGGCCTGCTACAAAGAAAGAAGATAATGCATCACTACAGAAGAACGCCAAATTGGATCGGGTGAACTCTTCCAAAACTGTGAAACCTACCTCTGCCCCAGTACAGCCTCCATCGCTGGCTAACATGCCCCAACTCAGCAATAATCATGTAATGCTAATGAAGCAATGTGAAACACTTCTTAAAAGGCTAGTGGCACATCAATACGCATGGGTTTTTAACACACCGGTTGATGTGGTTAAGCTGAACATACCTGATTATTTCCAAGTAATAAAGCAACCAATGGACCTTGGCACAGTCAAGGATAAGCTCAGTTCTGGGTCTTACATGACTCCATCAGAGTTTGCATCTGACGTAAGGTTAACCTTCTCCAATGCCATGACCTACAACCCACCCGGTAATGATGTGCATGTAATGGCTGATGTCATGGCTAAGTTCTTTGAGGCAAGATGGAAGCCGATAGAGAAAAAAGTCAGTGCTGTTGAAGAGCCTACTGCTAGAAGAGAAATCCCTGGAGATAAGAAGGAATCTAAGGCAGGAGAACCTAAGGGGGTTCTACCAAAGAAGAGAAAAGCCAAGCCACAGGCTGTAAGTGAAGTGGAGATGGTGAGAGAGAGTCCAAAGAAAAGAAAAATGACAGATGAACAGAAGATCGGACTTAGTAGAAGACTTGCATCAATAGTAGGAGACTTGCCAGAGCATATTATCGAGTTTTTGAAGCAGAATATTTCAAATGAGAGCCAAAGCGGGGACGATGAGATTGAGATAGATATCGATTCTCTTGGCGATGACACCTTGTTTGAGCTGGAAAGGCTTTTGGATGAGTTTATGAGAGAGAAAGAGAAGGAAGCCATGGATCAGTCAAAGAACGAGCATTACGAGGTAAGTCCATAGTGCTTTTACTTTTTTTTTTGTGAAATCTAATTTTGTTCTTTTGAACTTGATGTTTTCCAAAATAAAAATATTTTGACTTGCCCGACAGTTGCATTGGGGTAAGTCCTGTCTGAATTGAGCATTGCTACACAATGCTACATGCTTTCAGCTTACATCTAATTAAAAGTGATTCATCAAAGTGTGGTGCCACAATTGGGTTTTCAGTAGTTGTTCAGCTGCTACTTAGGATTGAAATGTGCCATTATTGGTTTTATATATATACCAGTTCGTAATTACTGAACCTATTATTTAAAAAAATAATAGTGATATTACTTTTATTTATGTTTGATGCTCTTTCTTAGGTCTTGAATGAATCTGGACTCAGCAATTCATCAATGCACGAAGGCAAAGGTGATGATGAACTCATACACGCACCCCCACCCCACAAGAAACATAACCGTATAATAATAAATCACTGTTATATTTGTACACCCATCACCATCTTTAGAATGTTTGACCATAGGATCCAATCCTGTGCCTACAAAAGAGCGAGAAAAATGATACTGACCTTTTAAGACGGCCGATTACAGTTATCCTGGACTCCTGTGTGTTACTTTTAGCAGTTGCTATGGGTGCCACAACAGTGTCTGATACTTAATTTGTGGGCCATCTTAGTAGTTAGCAGTCTCAATTTGTGTACATAATATAGGCAACGAACCAGCAGAGGAAGTGGTGGATATAGGCGGCAATGAACCTCCAATGTCTAGGTATTCTCCAGTTGTGATTGAGAAGGAGACAATTCAAAGAAACAGCAACTGTGATACTTCAAGCTCCTCAAGTGATAGCTCTGCATCTACGTCCCGTGGTTTGTTATCTCACCCTTTCTTTGGGTTTGTCTGTAGGGGAACAATATTTGTATTTGCCCATCAGTGAAATCGACTAGAACTCATTAACCTCAATAAATATGAGAAATATTGGAAATATTGGCTTAATGCTCCCTGCTTCTTTTGATCTTCTTCATCTCTGTATGGTACTTACCTCGGCTTGCAGTGATACACAGGCTACTCTCGGTTTTGGTATTAATTTAAGCTTCACTAGGGGGACAATAAAAAGCAAGAAATATGTCGTATGAAATCACTGAGTTCTAGTTGAATTGTGAATCACTGTCAAATCATTTTGTGGGACTTCGAATGAACTAGAGCAACTATGTAATTTATGTATGGAACAAGTTCATCTCTAAAGGTCCCTTGTTGAATTGTATATCTTGCAGTTTTGACTGTAGTTATCTGTTTTTCAGATTCAGACTCAAGTAGTTCATCAGGAAATGGTTCAGATGCCAAAGCATCAACTCTGAATGAAAATAAGGTATACATGTTTCCATTGTGATTGTATTTGCTAGGGTTAGTAAATAGTAAGCATTTACCTAGTGCAAGACCTTTTTTCTGATAAATTATTTGATGAACTTTTTTGTCGCACTTCAATCTGCAGGAGAAAGCTTCTGGGCCTGCTGCAGATCGAGAAAAAAGTAATTTTAACTTTGGTTGTTTTATAGGCTAACCAGTGCAGACTTGTAACATATAATTGCTCAGGGATAGTTCTGCTGAGCATTGACGAAGAAACCAAATCAATTAATACAAGGAAAATACAAATGACCAAATTATTGAATAGCAAATTGTTGGGTTGTATGAGTTACTGTGCATCTTGGTTTCTCTTCTCAACCTGTCTTTTTCTAGTCATGAATATTACAATATAAAACTATTTACCTAAACCCTTTTCATTCTTGATGTGCATATAGAATCATCTAACGGGTCGAAACGATCAGATGCAGATGACCCATTAAACCCGACCAATCCTACTGAGATGGATGCACAAATGGATGGTAAGCAGAAACTTAATGGAAGTCAGCCTACCTGTGTGACAAAAATCTGAAAGGATACTAAGTGATATTATATTGTGCATGAAATGTTATAGGGGACGATGGTATGTCTGAAAGGCCAGTCTCACCTGGCAAGCAATACCGAGCTGCACTCTTGCGGGGGCGTTTTGCTGATACAATTTTGAAAGCTCGTGAAAAGACACTTGACCAGGTTTCCAATTATAGACTTTCTATTGGTTGATGACAAAAAGGGTTTAGTAGTCTTAACCAGCTGGGTTGATTGTCTAATCCAGAAAATAATACACAATTGGAAAAGACAAGGCAACAAGAACTTCTGCAATGCTTTATAGAATGTGTTGAAAAATACAAGTGAGTCATAAGTTTACATCCTTTATACATGCTTACTAACTTTGATGAATGACTAATGTATCTATAAGGTTGCAAAAAAGGACCCTGAGAAGCTAAGGCGAGAAAGAGAGGAGCTAGAAAGGTTAAAGAGGGAAGGTTGGTTGTCGTCTTTGATACCAAAGAGGTCATGTAACTTTGATTTATTTTTCTTGCCGATATTAATCGTGAATCTTCTCCCTTTATTTGGCATTTAAACAGAAAAAGCAAGGCTCCAAGCAGAGGCCAAAGCAGCTGAAGAAGCAAGGAAGCGGTTCGAAGCTGAGGCCGCCATACGCAGGAGAGCAGAAGAGAGAGAGGCAGCTCGCCAAGCCCTGCAACTAGTAATTTTTTCCTTACTCTGACACTTATTTAAATGAAAAGTTTTCTTATGTTCCCCGTTTTGTTCTTATAGTTGTAACCAAAATGTCGAAATATATTCTTGGCATCACCTTGCTAAGAGAGATATCACAGCTACTTGCAATGCTTTTAGTCCTGGTATTCGATATATGTTTGAGATTACCTTATTCAAGGCTGTAAATTTTACTTCCCTCAATGTCAGATGGAGAAGACTGTAGAAATTGATGAAGGAAATCAATTTATGAGAGACCTCGAGATGCTGAGAACAGCACCAGAGCATATAGCCAGTTCGGTTGGTGAGACCAGCCCAATGGATGTACAAGAGGGAATTGGGACGGGTTTCAGGCCTGGTACAAACCCGCTCGAGCAGCTAGGGTTGTTCATGAAGGCTGACGATGAAGAGGAAGAAGAACCTGAACCTGATACACTTAGAGTGGATGATGTAGAGGAGGGAGAGATAGACTGAGTTGCTTATTAGCTTACTGTAATCCTTTTTAATTAGGAAATTAACTGGTTGATTTGTACATCCCCTTTTTTAGAGTTAAAATCTTTTCTTTTGGTGAACTACCAGGGAGTGAGAGAGAGAGATGTTTTTCTCTGCTTGGGACGCCACATTGTGCTTTTGTGGCTAATGTAGAGAAAAGGGTTGGGAGGTTGGAGTCTTATGTCCAATGCAGCAATTAAAAATGTGTCGACAATGTTTGAGACTTTAACTGTTTAGTTGGTTGGGTTGAATTGATTGGTTGCTGTTTTTTCGTGTTTTCTTTTGTGAAAAAATGTAGAAATGCCAAGTGTTGACAAGAAATAGTTTGGGTCATATCTGATCCAAAAAAATTATTGTTAGTATTAACTTATTTCCATGACTTGCGTAGTTTACTGTGTGCCTTTCTCGGCTGTCTTTTGCTGAATTGTTATGCGCCACACGCAATATTAACGAGATTTCTAATATTAAATATGGTTCTTAATATTTTTTGGAGTATATACACGAGTCTTTTCTAGGGTGTTTAGATTCTTAATATTTTGAACCATGCGCTTGCATTTTGCAGCAATTTAGTCGGTTTTTGTTGGCATAATACGTATATGGCTCTTTGCGATCGCAAGTGAACTGGCTGAAATTCAACAAATTTCTTGCCTAAGTTAGTTATAATTCTTTGCGACCGCAAAGGAGCTCTTTTGCAATCGCAAGACACATGCGAATTTTTCTATCTTTTTTTGGACTTTGATCCAAATCAATTGGATTTAGTCAAAACAATGTTTCTGACTTTACATTAACACTAGCATTTGTTATGTATTAACTTGCAATTCTATATGTATTTGTATTCAAAATCTTAGCGAAATACGTATTATGCCGTTGTATCAATTAATCAAATTTATGACATATCATATATTACTCCTCGTAATATTAGTGACATATGTGATATATTAATCATATAACACGTAGTCCAAACTTTATTTATTGAATTTTACGTCTCAATTTCAACAATCTTCCACATGGACAAATGTGATCATTTTGATTACATATTTCTGAATCTGCAAATTACTTTAACTTTTTTTGTCTTTCTTTTCGTACTTCATAAATAATTCGGTCCACCAGTTGTACCAACAAGAGATTTAAGCGATGTTCGCCACATTTACTTCGTGGCTATCTCAACTTAAATCACACTGCCAAATACAACTAGATGACATGAATTAGATTATGGCCATATATTTTGGAAATTACACGAAAGTGTGATTATACATGCAAATGAGTCATCTTTATTCTTTTCTTTAGTGATGTCAAAACTTTAAAGAGAAAAAACAATGAGATTCAAAATGTAACTTGCATATATCATAACTTATTACAAATTACATAACATAGAACAAAATTCTAAAAAATCAGACTCCCACATTTTCCTCAATCTCTCCTAAACAAGAACAACACCCATATGAACAACATGCTCATGACACTTTTTAGGTGGTAGCCTTTTTGTGAGTGGATCTGCAATCATGGAGTCTGTACCTATATGTTCTATCTTTAAATCATTATTCTACACTCTCTCTTTTACAACGAGAAACTTAATGTCTATGTACTTGGACTTAAATGAGCTACTATTGTTGGTTGCATAGAGTATGACTGAATTGTTGTCACATAGTAGTGTCAGCGGTTTCTCAATAGAAGAGACTACTCTCAGCCTAGTGACAAAACTCTTGAGCCACACACCATGGTTAGAGGCTTCGTGGCATGCAAAAGATTGGGCCGTCATTGTGGAATGTGCTATTAATGTCTTCTTAGCAGTTTTCCATGACACATTGTCGCCTGCCATCATAAAGATGTATCATGATGTTGACTTCATGCTATATGCACATCCTTCGAAATCAAAGTCGGTAATATCCGGTGACCTCGAGCTATTCCGAACTCTGATATGTGAGCATAAAATTTCTTATTCTCTTTAGGTATCTTAACACCCTCTTTGCTGCCTTCCAATGCTCCATATCTGAATTACTTAAGTATCGCCCTAGCATTTCGTTGATGAAGGGTATGTATGGTCTTGTGTATATTTGGGCATACATGAGACTGACTAAAACGGATGCATAGGGGATGTCTTTCATGGCATCCTTTTTTAAATCAATTTTGGGATATTGTTTAAGACTGAATTTATCTCCTTTAGCTATAGGAGTATCTCCTGATTTACAATCTTTCATGCCATACCTACTCAAAACTTTATCGATATAGTTTCTTTGCGATAGCCAAGAATACATTGAGATCTCTGTTAGAATGGGATCCTAAGGTCAAGTGCTAGTGCGAAAGCATTTATCAATTACAATTCAAACTTTTGGACTTTAATCACCTAGCTAAAATCACAATCAAGTAAGTACTAATTGCAATTGAGCAATTCAATCAATAAAGTGCAAAGATCGTAAAAAGAGAGAGAGAGTAAAGAGCAAGAGATCAAGACAGAGTAAGAGAAAACGCTATGTAACATGGTTCGACCTACAAACAAACTGGACATACATCCACGAGACCCCCGGATCCAAAAAACTTTCCGGAACCGATTTCATTAAATCACAAGTGTTCTTACCATTGCAGAACCTATCTTAGGTTTCTTCTCAACAAGACAATCTATCTTAGATTCCTAAACCTATGAAAGAGGCTACACCGCTCTACAAGGTAAACGTGTTCGACTGACAACACAATTATGGACTAGGATGAACTACCTGACAACACAATGTAGTTCATCAAACTAAAACAACAACAAAGTGTTCTCTCAGATTGACAATTAGAGAACTAGCTATTCTATACACTCTCAAGGTGCGGATGCTGAAGGAGTTGGCTCTTGTGCTCTTTTTGGCACTCAATTGTATGCTTGGAAATTTGGAGAGGATTTTCTTGAATGATTTGGATCGAATCCCGAAGGTATATGTAGGCTGGGCACATCTTGAAGTCTTGAAATATTTGTCTGCACTGCTTCCGTTACAGTATTGGCCTAATCCGTTACAGAATCCGTTGTAACCAGTTGGCTCCTTTCCCAAAATGCTCTTCAATGCATCTCTGGTTGACTCTTGGGCCCTCATGGACAGAAACCCGTTGTGACGGGTGGGAAACCTGTTATGACGAGTTGGCAACCCGTTGTGACGAGTCTAGGATGCGTTATCGTAACGCATGACTCTGCCAATCTGCCAAAATCTCCTGTCTTCCAGCTCTTCTCCTCTTCAACTGTTTCAATAGATTGTTGACCCGTTGTGACGCGTAGGCAACCCGTTATGACGGGTTGGGAACCCGTTATGAAGGGTTGGGAATCCGTTATGATGGGTTGGGAACCCGTTCTGATGGATTCTCCATGCGTTACCATAATATGGCTCTGTCAAGCCTCTGTTCTTGCCTAATTGCTTGCTCTTGATATCAAAGTGATCGTGTTGACTTGTACATGCATGTTTAAGCCTTTGCATCATCATCGTATACATGTATAAACATGCAACTCACCAAAACTCAATTGTTCATGGTTAGTTTTTTTTTTTTTTTTTTTTTGCAAATTGTCAACCCAGATAAGAGTTTAATCTAACAAATTCCCCCTTTTGACAATTTGCAAACCCTTACGTGTGTGCATATAATTCTCATGCACAACATCACATTTCCCTTTTTTTGCAAAGTATGACAAAATGCTCAATTCAAACAATTTACTCCTAAATTCTAGCATGTATTTTAATCCAAGTCATAGACAAGTGCTCCTCCTTATGATATAAATTTTGCAATTATAGCATAAGCAACAATTTAATTTGCAATTTCAAGAATATGATAATCAAGGAGCAGATATATAAATTGAGAAGTATAATCAAGATAATATAAGCAAACAAGCAAATAACTAAAATATCTAAAGCAATTGCATACAAACTTTAACATGAGCACAAATACAAAACAAGTCTTAGTGAGGTTCTCAAGATAACTGTTGGGAAGGAGGAATTTCACTTCTAGGGTTGAAGTGATGAATTTTGGAGAAGAAAAATAGTTTAAATAGCACTCAGAATCCTCCCGTTACAATGAGTTCCCAACCATTGTAACAAGTCTCTTTCTTCCCTCTGTAACACAAGTTGTATTTAAATCTCCAACGGCTAGTTTTTTGAAGTTCAAACCTGTTATAATGGGTTGTTAAGCCGTTATAATGCATTGTACAGCTGTTGTAATGGGTTCCACAACACAAGCAACATTTTTCAATTTTATTTGTGAAATAATTTGCTGCTATGCTCCAAATTTGATCTTTGATATTTATAAGGCTCAGTTCAGTTGTCATAATGTGTTTTGAACTCATACAAATGCTCAGACTGAGTTGCAATTTGGATAAAAAGATCAAACAAAATTTCACAAAACATATGATTCAATCAAATGGATATTAAATCATACATTTTTCTACATGACTCTCCCTTAACATATTACTCAAAAGAAAATCAAATTGGATGGATCTTGTGACTCTCTAAACAATTGGTTTAGTTCCACTTTTGCTAGGCACATCAAATGAAACTATACTCTTACCATTCTTAATACGACAAAAACCTTCTAGATGTTCAAAATTCAAACAAGATGAACACAAGATAGTCATGGAGTTAATATTTGTAAAACCCACCATCTTCGATCATTATTTTAATGAAAAATCGGCTTGTTAAGTTGAAATTTATCGTCAATCAAGATCGATGTGAAGCTCGTAAAAATTTGAACTGGGCGAAAATGATTAAACATATGATAAAATTTTACATGTTAATAAATAAATACTTAACAGAAGTTGAACAAACGCACATGGTAATTAGAATTTTTAAATAATTAGAAGTTGTAACAAATAACAATAAATAACGTTTAAAATAATGAACAAAGTAAATAAATTAAACACAACAAAGCAAAATGATTTAATTAAAACAAATTATAGAGAGTAAATAAAAAAATTAAACGCATGTGAAATTGAGTACTCATTAGGTTTAACTAATTATAATTATTGGCCTAACTTTAACAAATAAAATTACTTCTAGGTTGATGCAACGAGTCAGTCGATCCGTTATAAGTTCAAATAAAAAAAAAACTGCAACACCAAAGGTTGCACATTTCCAGCCCCACTGATCTGCATCCTATATCAAAGCCCCTCTAAACGAAATGTTGGTGTCATGCTGCGACACCAGATGACCCACTGGGTCAGAGACATCTCAGATCAACAGTAAACCACACCGAAACTCGCAGGGAATTAGCCACAGAGGAAACAAACCGACCTGGTCAGAGCACTCTCATAGAAAACTCTGCCTGATCGAGATCCTCTGTAAACAAAACCCAATCCAAGAAATTAAAATGGGTCAAAACAACGACTTATGAATATGGAGACGGGTCCGACTACAATCTATTATTGATCCGATGCCACAGAAGTTCGACATATTACCTCATAACCCGAGAGTGAGAGAGAACGCGAGAGTGAGAGAGATCGATCGATTTTTTGGATGAGAGGCACAGGGAGAGGGAGAGAAAGAGCGGAGAGTTTTTTGGGCGACAGGGACAGGGAGAAGGGAGAGACGAGGTTTTAAAAGGGACGGGTAATGGATCGACAGGAGAAGGTGACTTTTTGTTTCTCTGAACGCTACGTCCATGGTAAAATCCTAAATCCAAACGCTACGTCTAAACGCAGCGTTCATGCTGAAGTTCGTAATCTGGACGTAGCGTCCAGACGCAGCGTTCACGTGTAGAAGGCGTATTTTGATATTTTGGGTGATGGCAATGGTGAACGACGACGTTTACTCCAAACACATGAACGCTAGCGTTTAGAAAATAGGGCCATGAATGTCAAACTTTTAAAATCAGGGTCAGAAAAGTGAATTAAATAATTTTTAGGATTAGACCAAAAAAAAATTCCTATGCGTTTCTCTCTCCCTCTTTCTCTGTGCACCCCAAAATCGAGAAGGTTTCGCCCTTCCCGATGCCACTTTTTCCTCTCTTACTTCCTTTCTCTCTCAGGCATTAAATGCCGCCCCTTTTATCTCTCTTCTCTCCCACACAGTTTCTCTCTCCCACGCCTTCTCTTCTCTTTTCCTTTTCCTTTCTTTTTCTTCTCCGCCCTTTTCCCTTTTCTCCTCGAACCCATGTCACTCTCTTCTCCTTTTCTCTCGACCTGTCCCTTCTTGTCCCCCTCTGTAGGCCTTAATGGCGAACCCGTACTCATTTGACTCTTGCGTTGCCTGTCTCTTCTAATGACACTTCGCCATTTATGAGGCACACCTCTCTACCTCTATGATAGGTTCGTACTCGAGACACTCGAGTGCGCTGGGAAAAACTTCCCGTTACCTTGTCGTACCCCTGCCATTGCCTTCTTCCATATAAGTACCACTCGGAGCCCGACCTCTCTCCCTCTTCTTCGATTTCGGGCTCATGTGCTAAGGTTTAGACATTGATAAAAATTGTATTAAGCATTGCAACTAAAGCAAGAGAAAGAGGGGAGGTCGAAAGGCAAGGGCTCAGAGGAAGGGAAGAAAGGGAAGCCACTCGACTCGTAGGGCTTTGCTTTCTGGTAAACACTGATAAAACCCCAACACGCTTACCCCTCTCTGTTGATTTATTCTTTGCTTGAGCTCTTTCTTGCTGGCTCGTTCTATGTGTGTTCTTTTAGCTTCGTTTATTTGTTTGTGTGTGCTATTGACACAAGGAAACAGTGGCCTTCGAGCCACTGGTAAGGGGAGTTTCTGGTTACTGGCACACTTGCACTTATCCGCTTTACTTGAACTATTTATTCTGATACTGGTACACGAACTGAACTCTGACCTTGCTTTATTGATACCCTAACCAAACTGTTAAGGAGCTTGATGCATTTCTGGTATTTCTTAGTGTAACCCGAAGCTGTAACTGAACTTGCTGTATGATTGAATTATGTGCCAGCTATGCCTTGTTTGTGTGAATCTGAGTTCTGGGTTGTTGTCTACCAGCACTGTAATACCTGGTTTCAGCTGCACTGGTTTACCAGCACCAATGCCGCCTGATTTTTGTGTTGGGCTTACTGTTAACCTTAAAATAAATGGTCCAAATGAACTTAAATTAGGCCTTTAGGCCGCATCTGGACCTTTTGTATATAATTATAAAGTGGGCTATGGACCTAAACAAATTAAGAAGGAATTTGATTAAGTAAATAATGGGCCACCGGGCCACTAAGGCCCAATGGACCCTTGTCGGGTTTTAAGAATAAATAAATGGGCTGAAGGCCCACTAGGCCTTTCTGACCCTTGTTGGATTTTAAATAATACGTTGGCATATCGGGCTCGCTAGACCCAATAGATACTACACGACCTAAATAATGAAATAATAAAGATAGTTCTAAGTATTTTTGGGCTTGGGCTCTATTTTGGCCGAGTAGGGTATATACAGATATTACATTCGAAAATTAGCGGCCCGGCCCATAATACTTAGTAACTAGACTCGAAATGTTAAAAAGGACCGAGAAAAAGGTATTAAATGGGAAATGATGATTATAAGCCCGTGTAGCGAGAGCTACGGCGATGACGTATGAGTCTCGGGCTTCCGATCCCTCAGGATTAACACGAATAAAACTGATAAATTAAAATAAATCAACTTGTGTTTATATATATATTTTTCTATATTATATTTAGCACAAAACAATATAACGAATAATATACGACGTAGCTATATGGTATAATAATTGGTTAGGTACGACATTGTATCTGACATATTGACACTTGACTTACAATTATACGAGACAATTAAATTAATTAAATATTTATAATAACACGATTAATTAATTATAAAACACATGAAATATATCGTATATATATATTAATAAAAACATCGCACACCACAAACAAAATTGTACCAAGTATAATTATATATATAATAATATATATTGATCAATTTTTCTATATCACAATGTATTATTCAATTAATTACGTACGATACACACACTCAAATATAACTAAGTAATATTACAAAGATAAATATATATGTAGATGAACTTCTTTATGTCACATTAAATACAACACTTATGATATACGCCCAATAATGATTAAGTAAAGGTTTAATCATAATAACGTATGTTGGTCAATTTCTCTAACGCACATTAAATGTAATACATAAAACATATCGACTAAGTAACATTAAATACAATGCAAATAGTATATATTGATCAATTTCTCTATAAACACATAGTTAACATAAATACACACATATTAGTTAATATCTAATTAATTATTTTCCTTTCCTCTTTTGTTAGTTTAATAATAAAAATGCACAACTAAAAGTAGTTGAATTTATAACATGCTTGCTTCGTGCTATTTCTTTATTGTTGATTCTATAGGATATCGTTTTAACGACGTAGTTTTGTTATAAAAGTAGTAAGCACATAATTAAGACCTTAATTAAATAAATAAATAAAAGTGAGCATTGAATAAAGAAATAGAAAATTTGTAGGAATAGAATTCTCAAACCCTCTGTGCAGAAAGGACATTGCACAGAGATTTGACTAAGTAAATATAATAATGATATTATATTAGGAGCATCAAGAACGTCTCAACGTCTAGATTTTTATTTTGTATGATTTCATAAGCTAAAGAATTTTACAACACATTAGACTGATAAACTCTAACGTCAAATAGGAAGTTTAGTAAATTGATGTTCGGCCGCAGAATACAAGGTGACTCTTGACCATGTGGGCGCGGACCGAGTCAATGACATTGCAGAAGTTTTCTCGAGTAATGGTTAGATATCAGCGCTGCAATATCGCTTTAACATGTGTGGATTCCTGGGGATTTTATTCCTTTCTTTTTATTGGGACCTACCAGACTTAACCAGACTTATCCAACTTGAATTGCGGTACCATAACTACCAATACTAACTAATCAGGCCCGTAGGACTTGAACTGTCATGATTGCATCTTGGTAACTGAACCAACTATTTAGACCAACCTACATTGCATGTCATTGCACTTATAGGTATATAAGATCCGATATACGGATCGTATAGGCTATTAGCTACTTATAAGTAGATGCGTACAAAATATTATATGTATTCTCGTCGGGAGTGATGAGAGTCGGGCCGGTGATCACCAGCCGGATGTGTGGCGTGAGGGCAACGTGTTACATCTACGTGTCACGGTGTCTAACATAGCCCGTGGGGTATTCGTATCGGGTTGTCTTCATAGACATTCGGCTGATGTCCATCAAACGTGATCATCACTTGATGGCACGTAGTGCTAGTTCGAGAATTTCATTTTCAAATATCCTTATTAGTATATGTATTATAATACTTCCTCCTTGAGTGATTAAGGTTCGGTTTCTCAGTTTAGAGTATGCGTGTCATATGTGAGGTATTGGAGCTATTTTGTTCTTTATAAATTTCTATTAGCCGATATTTGAGATCTCTAAATATTCGATGAGGTTCCCCTATTAACTCCTAGTGAGTAACGGGGAAATTTGGGCCTCCCCTTGGCTTTAACTAGTACATGGAGTTCCCTTTTTATTATTATTCAAACGGGTAGTCGGTTTCTTATTTTCGTATGACGGCTGAGACCGAGAGTTTATGTTTATTATTTTCTTTTTGTGAGGTAGGCTTCTCGGTTCGCTTTTGATCGAGTGTGTGCTTTTATAGCCGCTCTATTTTTACCAGGTTGTTTTGTTCTGGAAACTCATAATTAAGTTAGATTGGCGGCTGCTTATACTAGACCCGTCTAACGATACCTTTAGATTTGGCGGCTGACATACTAGACCCGTCTAAGGGGGCGAATCCTGAAGTTCTACACCCGGGTTTCTAAAATTTGATACTCTGTATATTAGTTATTATATACTACTATTCCTCATAAATATTTTGGGTTTCTTTCTCGTATCGTCCCTTTGGATAGATTTAAATATTTATTTAAATTATTTAATGGTTAAACAAAACACAAGCTAGGTGTAGTAACTTAATATAGGTATTCTCAGTAAATGTGATTGGTCCAACCTTGAATTGGATATAATCTCAAAGGCTGGACTAATCCATACTGAGTAATTTTTATAAATTACTCACGTTTCACGGTTGGTTGTGGGGTCTAGGTAAGGAGCATAAGTTTTTTGAGGTCTAGAGGAGAGTGTTAAGATGGAGTCTACAGGCGTCTTTCGTTTTGAGGATCACTTCATTTGTTAGGATTAGTGTGTAGTTGGTTAGCTAGGGTCGGTCCCACGTCCTTTGATGGGATCGTCTTCTTCTGTATGTATTTTATTTTTGTTTTGCTTCCGCTGTAAACTTTGTATCCAGGCGCTGGATTATATATATATATATATATTTATTTATTGGATGTTCATGTACTGTGTGAAATGTGTGTGCTTTTCTTTTAAATTAAGTATTACAAATAAATCTTATTTATATTTTCGAGTGGCAAATTAAGCCTTTCGTGTACTTGTAATCAAGTACACATAGCGGGATTAACACCCCTAAGCTAGTTATTATTTCTGGGGTGTGACAATATTGTTATGATCATAGTCAATTTTGTTTAGTGGTCTCCAATAACTCACCCTTAATCAATATTTATCATGAAAATAGTTTATTTTGTTTCTAGGATGATAATTTGATTGATACCATTGTATCTCTTTCTTTGATAATTTCTACTAAAATTCTTGTAATCATTTTGCATATTTCTAGGATTATATTTTGGTTGAAAAGTACCATTAAACATTTTTCTTTGAAATTTTTTATCAAGTTTTTTGTTATTTTGTAGATCGTGAAATCTATCATACATATTCTTAACATAAAGTCTTGGTGGTTGAGCTCTATGTTGGTTGGTAATCCTATATCATTTCTAACTCTAGGTTTGTTTACCATCTTTCAAGAATTAGATTTAATGAACTTGATTTTCTTAGTGTATGTTATTATACATGTAGGCATGCTTTTTTAGCTTGAGTAGATTTGTCATTTAGCTTAGGTTGCTTTTCTATTTTAGAGGATTGTTCCTTTACATATCCAAGTCCAGTTTTGTCATGTGGACCTTGACCAATATACATATTATCATAGTTAATTTTGGTGTCCTAGGATTGATCCCTTAACAAACTTAACAAATTTAGAAGTCCAAGGACGTGCTTCTTTTAATTTATTTTCTTTATCTAAATTGACTTTGGTCTCAAGGTCTTTAATCCTAGTTTCTAGCAATTCATCTTAGATTTAAGATCATTAACCATAACATCTTTAATATCCATTGACTTTTTAGACTCATCAAGTAACTTTTTAAGCTTAGTCACACTAAAAGACTCTTGATTTTTATCCAACTCATAAGACTCATCACAAGAATCATCATGAAATTTAGAGAGGTCAAATTCTATCGTTTTAGCTCGGTTAGGGGCCTCCATATCTTGAGCATTTATAATCTTTGCCTTTGGTTGAGTTATTTTTTCTTATGCACATGCATCTAGTTTTGCAAGACTCAAAAGCTTCTCAATTCTCTTTGGAATATTCATCTTTGGAAGAATTAATGGCCTCTCCATCATTTTCGAAATTGGAGGACTTAAGGGCTTCTTAATCAACTTTGAGGTGTCTGCATCTAGCAAAACACAATACCATTCAATTCTCTTGCGGCCGCAAGACACCTATCATTTCAAATTTTTGCAGCTCGCCAAAAACAACAAATAAATTAAGCCTTGTGATCGCAAGAAAGGGTCTTGCGGTCGCAATATAGTCAAAAATTCTTTGTTTCAAATTTAAGTCCTAAATTGTTGCATATCTTTCCAAATTTCAGTTTTATTTGTACAAATAATTATTTTAAACATTAGCAAAACAAAATCTTGAATAATATTTATTCAAATCGCATAAAAGACGAGGAATTTGATAAAACTCAAAATTTCGATTCAAGAATATTTAAAATAATCAAAATACAAGAAAGCACATAATATTTTGCAACAATTAAAATTCGATATATTTCCAGAAAATAACTTAATATCTTAAATATTGACACGGAGGTGGCTCAGATACCACTTTTTGGTGCAATTTAAAATTAGGTAAGAGCCAATTAATTACCGAGATCCTAATTTACACAATTACAATGAAACTCCGAGCAATAAATAAGATAAATGAAAGTAGCGAAGTGAAACCTTATTTTCCATCTTATAAGCCTCTCATCTTTGCCTCTCAAGCAACGTCAAGGAGTCAGTGAAGACGGTCTAGCAGAACCCCTGAACGAACGCTAGCGAGTCCTTCCAAGCAATTATCGGTGCCTTATCTTTTTCTCTTAGGTCATGAATTCCCTAGAGATAATTATCTTTAATGAAAAATAATGTAGGATAATCACAACACATGTGTATATTGGAAAGATGCTGAAATTAATAGCAAATATTCTTTGGAATATTTCATATCACATTTTCTCCAAAACCTTTCCAAATTGTGTTATTTACTGTTGTAAACACACACACAAGATTTGATATTATTTCGAGCACAAGTCAGAAAGATATCAGCAAAATAAAGATTTTTTTTTGCCTTTCGAACTTACTGTTTGTGACCACAACAAGGTTTATTGCCTAAGTTAGTCATAATTCTTTGCGGCCGCAAATGGGCTCTTTTGCAGTCGCAAGTAGGGGTGTCAAACGAAACAAAATTTCCATTTTCCGTTTCGTTCCGGTGGTAGTGGAACGGGAACGACAGAGATTTCAGTTTCGTTTCGATGACGAAACATAAGACAAAAGGGACTTCAATTACATTTTAAAAACGAAACGCAAACGAAACATGGTGCTTACGTTTCGTTTCTATCATTTCTTCCGTTTAAAATTCTATATCCCTCGAATTTGTTTTGATTGCAGAGCGACAGAAAGAATAGAGATGCATAGGGATAAAAGTTGGAACCCCAGACTTCGTCATTTCCGCCGCTCTCTTTCAATCTTTCCCCTCTTTCTCTCGCATGTGAGATCTTTTCTCTGTCTCTCTTTCTCCTTTCCGATGGCCTGATGCCTGACAATGCCTTGTGGCTTGTGCTGTTGTGCCACAGCCCCGTCGACCCATGCGTGACGGTGGCTTGTCTAATATGTTCCCCTAATCCTTGTCATTTCTCGCCGTTTCACCATAATCCCTCGCTAGATTCGTGCAATAGGAGGCGTAAAGTACTGATCAACGATCTAATCTCGTGTTTCCAGTCTACTTGTCTTGACGGATATTTTTATGGCAGAATGGTAGTATATTTGACGGATATTTTTATGGCTCGAGGCTGAGAGACTCTTGATGGGATCGTTGATCAGTACTCGTCGCCACCATGCGTGTACTCTTAGCAATCATGATTTTTGGAGATGCTTTGCTTATATATTGGGTATTGAAGGGAACGAGATAGAGAAGAGAGACAAAAAGAAAAAAAGAAAAAAAGAGAAGAGAGACAGAGAAAGAAAGAAAGATAGATAGAGAGAGGGAAGTGAGCAGATCCTTTTGTTGCTGGTAAGTTTCTCCTAATTTGTAATTTTTTTACATAATTTTAATTTGCTTTTCTTCGATTTTGGACTTTAATTTGGTTTTCTCTCTATGCATGTGTAGGTTTTGAACTTTGTTGGGTGTTGGCTGTGTAATGGCTCAAGTTGTCGACATTGCATCTGAGCCTGACATCTTAGATGACGAGTATGTTTTTTTTTCACCGTGTTATTTTCTGTGAAATGTTGATTTGTGTGTGGAGCAGTGGTCATCGAACCACTGCCTTATTCTGTGAAATTCTTGCTTCCGGGAAATGCTTGCTTCTGTGAAATGCTTGCTTGATTATGTGAAATGCTTGCTTATTAATTGAATAGAGCTTGATTTGAAAGGTCTTTGTCTATTTAGTACTGGTGCTGGCCCCTTGAAACTGTGTAGGTAATTGCCAGCACCAAGTAGTTGCTTGTGTGAATAGAACTTGATTTATACTCTTTGAATGGTGCTGGCCCCTTGAAACTGTGTAGGTAATTGCCAGCACCAAGTAGTTGTTTGTGTGAATAGAACATGATTGTTACTCTTTGAATGGTGCTGTCCCCTTGAAACTTTGAAATGCTTTGCCAGCACCAAATAGTTGCTTGTGTAAATAGAACTTGATTGTTACTCTTTGAATGGTGTTGGCCCCTTGAAACTTTGAAATGCTTTGCCAGCACAAGACTGGTTGCTTGTGTGAATAGAACTTAATTGTTACTCTTTGAATGGTGCTGGCCCCTTGAAACTTTGAAATGCTTTGCCAACACCAAGTAGTTGCTTGTGTGAATAGAACTTGCAGATGCAGTTTTACTTGCTTATATTAAAACTATGTGACTGGCAATTACTTGGCTCTTATTAAAACTTGCAGATGCAGTTTTAATAATTGCAGCTTGTTATGCCAGTCTCTAGTTTTAATAATTGATGGCTTGATCAAATGATTTAATAAGGCACCCCTGATTGTTTGCTTGTTATAGTATGGGGCTAGATCCAAACTTTACCCCTGAAGAGATCCAAAGAATACAAAATGATGCCCACATTGCTGATACACAAGATCCCGGTGCACTTGCAACGACACCTCAGGATTAAGCTGATGAACCCACCCCAAAGAGAAAATTTAGAGAAAGAATGATCTCTGAGTATTGGGAGCATTTTGCAAAGAGTGCAGTTAATAAAAAAAACTGGTTATTATACTGCCACTTGTAATTATTGTGGGCATGTTTTTCCAATGGGAAATTCAAAGGGCACTGGTTCTCTGAAGCATCATATCAAAAACTCTTGCAAGAAATGTCCCTCCTCAAAGAGGCATAGACCAGATGCCCTTCAAAAGCTGCTCCTTGCTGGCTGGACCAAAGGTATGATATTTTCTTCAATTATTTATTTAATTCTTTTTGTGCATTGCTTTATGAAAGTCTAATTGGATCTAGCATTGAGCAATATCTCGAAGATCCACTTGATGATACCAGCTTGGAGAGTGATTTTGAGATCCTAGCATGGTGGATCCTGTCTTCACTCGGTTAGTTCGAGACATCCTTGCTGTTCCGATATCGACAGTTGCATCAGAATCAACCTTCAGTACTAGTGGTAGAACACAATCACCTGCTAGAAACTCTTTGAATGATGAGAGCATTGAAGCTCTCATCTGTGCACAAGACTGGTTGCGTGCTTCAGTCATAGGTAATCCTCTTGGTTTTATTTTATTTTATGTTCTTACCATTGTTGTTAATTTATTATACATAGTAAGTAAGTAACTTAGTTTTCTTCTCTGGTTTGTGTAGAAAAATGTGTAAAAGTTGGGGGTGCACTATGGACCAGTGATGACTGATGAAGTGCACACTGATATGTAGCAGTAGAGATAACATGCTGCTGCTGGATCAGTAAAGTTGCTCTCTTTGAAATTTAGATGTTGTGCTTTTGTTAGTTGGCTTTTGAGTTGTTTTGCCAACTTATGTTGCTTGTCAGTAGGTTCTATGGGTGTAATTTAGGATGCAGCCTAGAGAAATAATCTCTTTGGCTCCTTAGATCTCAAGTCATGATTCAGTGATGATACAATGTTTTTATTTCTTTTATGTTCAGCCATTGGCCGAGATAGGTAAAATCTGAGATGAGAGCTTGAGATTATTATCTCGGTTGACATATCTTTAGGTATGATTGTATTTTGTAAGACTTGTGAGTTACAAATTGTTGCTTTCTATTATCTCTGGGTTTGATCAAACTTGTAAGACTTTTGTGTTGTGAGTTCTGAAGTAGTGAAGTTCATGTTTTGATTCATCTGGAAATTGAATGTGTATTTTGCAAGTTTATAAATTATATTTTTTTTTTCGAATTTTCTAAGACAATTGTTACTTAGTTTTAGCAAGTTTGCAGGTCTGACTTTGAGCTGGTTTGATCAAATTTATTAACGTTATTCTGTTTGTTACGTTAATTTTGAACGGAACATAAATGCAACGGTAAATCATTTCGTTTTCTAAACGTAACATAACACGAAAATGATTTTACTTGCGTTTTTTCAACGGAACGTAAAACGTAAACACCAATTTTCGTTACGTTTCATCCGTTTGACACCCCTAGCCGCAAGACACTTGCAAATTTTTCTATTTTGTTTGAGCTTTGATCCAAATCAATTGGATTTAGTCCAAACAATATTTTTGACTTTACGTTAATACTAACATTTGTTATATTAATCATAATTGGTCCATCATAAATATAATTAATTCACTTACAATTCTATATGTATTCATATTCAAAATCTTAGCGAAATACGTATTATGTCATTATATCAATTAATCACATTTATAACATATCATATATTTCTTTTCATAATATTAATAACAATATGTGATATATTAGTCATAAAACACATAATTCAAATTTTATTTATTGAATTTGACATATCAATTTCTACCATAATATCTCAATCAATGAAGATTATTTCTCATGCATCATACGACTAGGCTAATAGTGATGTCTGTGAACTCAAGAGTTGTATTTGCCACCACAAATCACAACTCACAACTGGTATAGGAACCGATATTTCCCACTAGCGCATCATAAAGATGTATCCTGATGTTGACTTCATGCTATATGCACATCCTTCGAAATCAGAGTCAGTAATATCCGGTGGCCTCGAGCTATTCCGAACTCTGATATGTGAGCATAAAATTTCTTATTCTCTTTAGGTATCTTAACATCCTCTTTGCTGCCTTCTAGTGCTCCATATCTGAATTACTTAAGTATCGCCCTAGCATTTCGTTGATGAAGGGTATGTATGGTCTTGTGTATACTTGGGCATACATGAGACTGACTAAAACAGATGCATAGGGGATGTCTTTCATGGCATCCTTTTTTAAAGAAATTTTGGGACATTGTTAAGATTGAATTTATCTCCTTTAGCTACAGGAGTATCTCTTGATTTACAATCTTTCATGCCATACCTACTCAAAACTTTATCGATATAGTTTATTTGCGATAGCCAAGAATACCTTGAGATCTCTGTTAGAATGGGATCCTAAGGTCAAGTGCTAGTGCGAAAGCATTTATCAATTACAATTCAAACTTGGACTTTAATCACCTAGCTAAAATCACAATCAAGTAAGTACTAATTGCAATTGAGCAATTCAATCAATAAAGTGCAAAGATCGTAAAAAGAGAGAGTAAAGAGCAAGAGATCAAGACAGAGTAAGAGAAAACGCTATGTAACATGGTTCAACCTACAAACAAACTGGACATACATCCACGGGACCTCCGGATCCAAAAAACTTTCCGGAATCGATTTCACTAAATCACAAGTGTTCTTACCATTGCAGAACTATCTTAGGTTTCTTCTCAACAAGACAATCTATCTTAGATTCCTAAACCTATGAAAGAGGCTACACCGCTCTACAAGGTAAACGTGTCTGACTGACAACACAATTATGGACTGGGATGAACTACCTGACAACACAATGTAGTTCATCAAACTAAAACAACAACAAAGTGTTCTCTCGGATTGACAATTAGAGAACTAGCTATCTTATACACTCTCAAGGTGCGGATGATGAAGGAGTTGGCTCTTGTGTTCTTTCTGGCACTCAATTGTATGCTTGGAAATTTGGAGAGGATTTTCTTGAATGATCTGGATCGAATCTCGAAGGTATATGTAGACTGGGCACATCTTGAAGTCTTGAAATATTTGTCTGCACTGCTTCCGTTACAGTATTGGCCTAATCCGTTACAAAATCCGTTGTAACCAGTTGGCTCCTTTCCCAAAATGCCCTTCAATGCATCTCTGATTGACTCTTGGGCCCTCCTGGACAGAAACCTGTTGTGACGGGTGGGGAACCTGTTATGACGAGTTGGCAACCCGTTGTGACGGGTCTAGGATGCGTTACCGTAATGCATGACTCTGCCAATCTGCCAAAATCTCTTGTCTTCCAGCTCTTCTCCTCTTCAACTGTTTCAATAGATTGGTGGCCCGTTGTGACGCGTAGGCAACCCGTTATGATGGGTTGGGAACCCGTTCTGATGGATTCTCCATGCGTTACCATAATATGGCTCTGTTAAGCCTCTGTTCTTGCCTAATTGCTTGCTCTTGATATCAAAGTGATCGTTTTGACTTGTACATGCATGTTTAAGCCTTTGCATCATCATCGTATATATGTATAAACCTGCAACTCACCAAAACTCAATTGTTCATGGTTAGTTTTTTTTTTGGCAAATTGTCAACCCAAAGAAGAGTTTAATCTAACAAATTCCCCCCTTTTGACAATTTGCAAAACCTTACGTGTGTGCATATAATTCTCATGCACAACACCACATTTCCCTTTTTTTTGCAAAGTATGACAAAAGGCTCAATTCAAACAATTTACTCCTAAATTCTAGCATGTATTTTAATCCAAGTCATAGACAATTGCTCCTCCTTATGATATAAATTTTGCAATTATAGCATAAGCAACAATTTAATTTGCAATTTCAAGAATATGATAATCAAGGAGCAGATATATAAATTGAGAAGTATAATCAAGAGAATATAAGCAAACAAGCAAATAACTAAAATATCTAAAGCAATTGCATACACACTTTAACATGAGCACAAATACAAAACAAGTCTTAGTGAGGTTCTCAGGATAACTGTTGGGAAGGAGGAATTTCGCTTCTAGGGTTGAAGTGATGAATTTTGGAGAAGAAAAATGGTTTAAATAGCACTCAGAACCCTCCCGTTACAACAACCCGTTACAATATTTTTGTCCAATTTTTTCTATTTTGTTTGAGCTTTGATTCAAATTAATTGGATTTAGCCAAAACAATATTTTTGACTTTACGTTAATACTAACATTTGTTATATTAATCATAATTGGTCCATCATCAATTATAATTAATTCACTTACAATTCTATATGTATTCATATTCAAAATCTTAGCGAAATACGTATTATGTCATTGTATCAATTAATCACATTTATAACATATCATATATTTCTTTTCATAATATTAATAAAAATATGTGATATATTAGTCATAAAACACATAATTCAAATTTTATTTATTGAATTTGACATATCAATTTCTACCATAATATCTCAATCAATGAAGATTATTTCTCATGCATTATACGACTAGGCTAATAGTGATGTCTGTGAACTCAAGAGTTTTATTTGCCACCACAAATCACAACTCACAACTGGTATAGGAACCGATATTTCCCACTAGCGCATATGGTATGCGCGTTCGTTTGGTTATACACCTATACACATATACTATAAATGTTGAATGGATTTTAAAATGGATTAATTACATCCGTAATCCTGTCACGAATTAGGCAAGGACACTTAGAGAGCAAAAAAGAAATCGAAATATAAAACAAGAAAAAAAAGATGTGCCTCTTATCACAGGAGCAGAGATTTATTAAAACTACGCCTTTTAATTTTTGAAGAAAATAACCCCTGTTTTTATGAGAACTCTACATGTAGGGTTGCAAACGAGCCAAGCTCGAGCGAGATGGGGCAAATTCAAACTCAGCTCGTTTATTAACGAAATGACTCGACTTGTTACTACAAGTGATCACGAGCTGAAACACTTAACTCGAACTCGTTCGAGCTCGCTCGTTTGGCTCGTTTGGCTCGCTCGTTTGGCTCGTTTGTAACTTGTTTGCAAGAAAATGACAAAATAGTTAAAAAATACATAATAAAATTATAAAATCGTGAAAATTCTCTAAGATAAAGATCTATTTAGAGATGATGATAACTAATTCAACGATCCATATTAACTCGTTAAGATCTCAATACTTACACGAGCCGAGCTTGTCATAACTCGAGATCGACTCGTTTACTAACGAGCTGGCTCGACTCGTTAACACTCGAGCTGTTAACGAACAAGTTATTAGCAAGTCAAACACGAACGAGTCATGAATATTTTGTGCACTCCTATCTACATGTATGTTGCCACCAACGTCTAGTATAGTTGGTTAAGACATTATACCTTCATGAAGGAGATTTTGGATTTCAAGTATATTTTTTTTAATTTATTTGTTGGTGTGGATTGCAAGCTTACAAACAATAAATTAAAAAAACTCTACATTTTTTTAGAAGAAAATAACCCCCGTTTCTATCCTGTATCTAGAAAGGGCGCCAACCATGTATAGTGCCAAAAGCAATTAATTTCTGTTTTTCAACAGAATATTCCTATTGGACTATCACCTTGGTAGCTGCTGTCAAGTTTTAAAATATATATATATATATATATATATATATAGATAGGCTAGGGTGTTCCATGAAGCACCAACTCCTAATGCTCCACATCGTATCTCCAATTTAAAAATTCCAACGACCGATCCAAACCGTTAAATATGATCTACATATTGAAATTTATTTGGAGATTGAATTTTACATTTTTTGAAATTTTTTTGCTATTTTTTATAGAGGTAGGAAAATTGCAACTTTTGTTGGTCCAGAAACCGTTTGATTAGCAACTTTTCTACCTCTTTAAAAAAATAGCAAAAAAATTCAAAAATTGTAAAATTTAATCTCCAAGTAGATTTCAATATGTAGATCACGTTCAACGGTTCGGATTGGTCGTTGAAATTTTCAAATTGAATATAACGAATGTGGAGCACGAGCAATTTGGTGCTCCATGGAGTACCTTAGCCTTTCTCTCTCTCTCTATATATATATATATTCATATTGGGATAAAATGAAGCAAAGCAGAGAGATATAAGGTAATTGGTACCTTTAACCTTTTGGCAAATCTATTAAAGAGCATATGACATGCCCCTATCAATGAGAAGATGGAATGGTACGCACACAATACCTGCACCAGTCCGATAACCACCGGGTACCAACCCATGAACAACAAGCCTCCAAAGTTGGTCAACAACTTGCACCACATGCTAAAGTATCTTAAAAGCAAACATGATTCAGTTAACCACACAGCACAAGTTAGCAGAAACCACACATAAAACAGACCAACCAACAAACAATCACTACAACACAATTCAAGTTAAAAGAGTAACATAGCCTAAAAACAAAAGAGCCTGAATCTAAGCTAGTCTCACACAAGAAAGGCCGAGTGGGGCCCATCTTTGGATAAAACAAAGCCCAACAGCCTACTTACTCTTCAACCACAGTAACAAGCTCAAATTCAACAAGAGAGAGATTGTTCTCCTCCTTCACTTTGAAGTCGGCCGGCTCAGCAACTTCCACACGGCCCCACTTGTCAACAGCCAGACGCATCGACCCCTTGAACATGTCGATCTTTGCATTCCTCACAATTACGGTGGCCCCCACTTTCATCAAATCCACTGTCAAATGAAAAAGGCAGACAAATTTTATTTTAGAATTCTGGTTTGTCTTTTTAAGAGACATCATTCCACATTATGCTTGCAAAATATCTTCCAGTGATGATAGCAGCAATTAGGTATGCCGTGACCCTATATGAAGTTCAATAAGAATTATTGTCGTAAATTTTAAACACTGCACAGATTGCATCCCAGTATTGTTTGCATAGAAGCCCAGAGATGTGAAATTTTTTTTGTCTGGAAACCATAATCCATGCCAGTACCAGATTCAAAGAATTGAAGAAAATAAATACTGTCATAACATATATGATACAACAGAGCACAAATTCAATGACTTCCATTTTATTTAAACAAGGGCCAGGGCAGGAGTCTTGAGTATGCATTTACAAGTTCGAGAGGAGAAATGATTTCTGCGCTGCTTTAACTAAAGGGGCAAAACTGAGAACCAGGCCCACCTCTTTAAATGATGGGATTTGGTCTCTTCAATTTTTTTGTATTCAGTTTCAAACTTGACAAAACAAGAGTTATGGTTTCCAACAATAAAATTAGCCAAAAGAAGGATATCAGTTTGTCATTACAGAACCCCTACCTCACACCATCCCCCCTCCCCTAAATGTCGACCCTTTTAGCTGCGTTTTGTGACTTTTATTTAAAGCTGGAGTCAGAGGGATAACAGATGGAGTGTATTTCTAGAAGGTCTCTAAAGTCAGTCTGAAATGCATTTTTGGTCAATGCCGTTACAGAACTTCTAGTTATCCATTTTTAGTCGGAAAAATTTGATGTTTTTCTAAAATTGATTAGTCCGTTAACTTTTCTGTCTAAATTATAGACGGAATCCTGCATGGCTGATAATGTGGATTTCTTAAAAAAAAATATTTAGAGTGCCAACTGAGATACTAGTACCTTGCTCGTTTCTGGCAGTGAAAACAATCATGCCAGTTTCGTCACCAACTAGGCACTCAGCAATGCGCATCTGACGAGACTGATTGCCACCATCAGATCTGCCACCTCCAAATCCACCTCTCTGTACGACAATCTTGCAATCGACCACCTTCAATGTCAGATTGTGGCCGCTGGTTCCAGGCCGCAACTGCTCAACCTTGGTGAACATGGCTTTTCTCTGACTGGTTTTTGAATCTGCCATCTGTTGCACCTTCTTTGCACTTAGAATTTCAACATCAAGATAAAGATATTTGAAAAATAAATGAAGTTTAATGCAACAATGGATTTGGGTATAAAACAAGGAAAATAACAAGCGGAAAGATTCCTGAAATCAGTTGGATCTACAGGTACAGGTACTAGTAGATCGGTACCGGCAAGGCACCAAACCTGAAAGCAGTTGGATCACTAAGAATTTGACATCTCCAAGCAATACAGATCATAGATGTTAGTATACGTATCGTACGATTTGGTACGAATCAGAGAGACGGTCTTACCTTCGAATCGAAAGCGGGAGGTAGGAAGGAAGAAGGATGGAATCGCCGGAATCGCTTCTTTCGAATCGAGAGTGATCTCGTCCTTGCGTCGCTGCAAGAGAGAAGAGAGAAGAGAGAAGAGAGGAGAGAAAACCCAAAACATTAAAAGAAAAAGAGAGAGGGGGAGCTATTTGATTTGATGCGCTGGATGCATTCTGTGGTGCCTCTGGTGTGGTCATTCATGCATTCTTAGCTAACATATTCACTGTTTGTTTAGTGTACCAATTTGTTTGTTCACAACTTTGGTTAATCTCTCATTCCACCCGAAATTTTTTTAAATAACCAAAATAAATAAATAAAATACGAAAATGGCAAAAATAGAACAGAATTCACGAATTTAGCCATCGCGGGATCACAACACCCTACATAACTCCGGGTTCACTGTGCACTCCCTAACTCCGGAATCACAGTTGCCGGAGTTATGTAGGCAACTGTGATCCCGGAGTTAGGGATAGCACAGTGAACCCGGGGTTATTGGATATGTTTTATGCACCCAGCTGAGAGAGAGGTATATATTCATATACACTTCAAAGTGAATTGAAGATAGAGAAGTAATTTGAGGTATTATTTTATTTTTACTTAAATTCTTCAAATTTAGTTGATTTAATTTATAATTATTATAATTGTTATAATTGATAGTTGATTTCAGGTATTATTATAATTGTAAATTAATTTATAAGAATTATAATTGTAGTTGAATTGTTATAATTTACTTACATTCTTCAAATTTACTTACATTCTTCAAAGTGAATTGCTATAATTGTTATAATTGTTATAATTCTTCAAATTTAGTTGATTTTAGGTATTATTATAATTGTAAATTAATTTATAATTATTATAATTGTAGTTGAATTGTTATAATTTAGTTACATTCTTCAAAGTGAATTGTTATAATTGTTATAATTCTTCAAATTTAGTTGATTTCAGGTATTATTATAATTGTAAATTAATTTATAATTATTATAATTGTAGTTGATTTATGTATGTATTTCGTAATTTTTGAACTATTAGTATATTATTATTTAGTAATTATAATAATTCTAAGAGTTAGAGAATTTTTTTAGGAATTTAGATAGAGAAGTGAAGTGAAGATTTTGCAAATTCTAAAAGATTAAGAGCTGCTAAATCATTTCATGTATTATTTTATTTTAAATTAAATTATATTAATTTATAAAGTAAAAATTTCAATTAGTGTAAATTAATTTAGAATTATTTTATTTCTGAAGTATTGGTATATTATTAATTGCGAAATTTATACAGTTGGAGTGAAGAAAGATGATTCCAATTTCCGTATATATGGATGGTGAAACTCGAAATGGCCCGTATGGTATGGAATATAGTTGTGATTCTAAATTACTTTTCCGAGAAATGAAGAGACCCGGTATGAAGATGTGAAAAATACAATATACAAATGGTTGGGGATATTTGAGAGTCAATATTCGCTCAATGTTGTCGCTCGATATAACACTGCGATCCCACCTGCTTATCATTTTTGTTTAATTCTCATTCGCGATGAGGTAGAGTGGCGAATGATATTGCAAATGGCACAATCAGAAATGAATTAGAGATTTGTTGAATTATATGTTGATCTAGTGCCAAATCGGACAAATGAGAATCCCGATAATTTAGCTCGCACAAGTGAAAATGTTGTTAACACGGATGAAGAGCCTCCGAGATTTAGCCATGAGACAGTACCTTATAGCCTTGCCCATACTCTTCATATCTCTCCCGCAAGACATTCACCAATTATAGATCTTAATGAGCCCATATCTAATATTCCTAAAGAACATGAAGGCGATGACGATGAGAATATATTACCCGAAGCGGGAGAATGGGAAACAGGAGAAGATTATGGTTACACCTCGGACGAAGACGATTTGGATTATAATCCTAACGATCATCCGAATCATCAGATAATTGTACAAGGAAGATCAGAAAAATATCACCCAGTACAGGAGCTTAGTGATATCTCTGGTTTCAATGAAATTTACAATGAAGTACAAAATTCGTCAGACAATCCCTTGGCAGAAAATCGTGTATTTAATTCAAAAAATCAGTTACAATGGACCATTAGTGAGTATCACATCAAAGGAAATATAGAGATTAAAACAAAAAGGAGTAGCGCGACGAGGCTAGTTATGGTTTGCAAAGATGAGAGATGTTTTTGGAGGTTGTATGTTGTATGTCCTAAAGGTAATAATTTTTGAACAATAAGAACCAATCCATACCCGCACACTTGTATCTAATCGATTACACGAGTATATCATGCACAACTTACGGCCAAGATAATTGCTGGTGCTATTAAAAAGGAAATGAACGAAGATACAACCATGACAATTAAAAATGTCAGACATTTAGTAAAAGCAAAATTTCCTGATGCTGATCCATCAAACACCAAGTTATGGCGAGGCAGGGAGTTAGCAATTGCGAAAATATTTGGAACTTGGGAGGGATCATATGCCTTGCTTCCTCGTTATTTTAATGCCATCCAATCGACGAATCCATCAATGAAGTATGCTATCCTGACGACTCCTACCAATCAACATGAAGTACATTTTTTCCATGCTGCGGCTTGGGCATGGGGACCGTGCATTGAGGCAGTAAAGTACATTCGTCCGGTGATAAGTATCGACGCAGGTTTCTTATCCGGTCGTTATGAGGGAAGATTACTGATGGCTTGCGGGTACGATGCAGAAAATCAATTGATACCATTGGCATTTGCATTGGTGGAGAAGGAAGACCTAGAAAATTAGGGTTGGTTCATGAATTGGTTGCGTCGAGAAGTTATCGGACCTTGTAAGATGTGTGTACTATCAGACCGCCACAAGGGAATTAAGTGATAACCTAGGCGGCCTAGGTTATGGTCAATTTTTCGTTTAATTAACAATTAGGGACTAGTTTGCAAATCTTCTCAACTTACAATTTCAATTCACGATTATTCAATTCTATATGCGGAAGCGTAATACCAATATGACAAGATTAACTAAACAATTCTAATAAGCAATTCACTCAAATGTCAACACAATTCAATTCGCTAATTCCTAAAAGAGCAAATCAAGTGCAATTAATCACAAAGCAACTAGGAGTTAATAAAATTGAAATAAAGAAAGGTGAGAAGATGGCTCAGTCGCGTGTTGACGGAGTTCGGCTTGCACTATGAGTCCACGCCTACTCTCCGGGTCCCCGGCGCCCCCGCTTCTTGCGGTAATAAGCCCAGTCCGCTCCACTATTGAAAAATTCGTACAAAGGTGGAATCCAATTCTCTTTACACACACCGATAGAGTAATTGGACCCAAATTGATTCACACGGTTCACAATTAAGGAAACTAAGACAAATAGATAATAGAGCACTAATCTAACAACACCACTAATCTCTCGATACTCAATGGAACAATTTGGCTAAATAAAATTGGGAGATTGTGAAATGGATTTAGCTATTTAGGAATGAGCTCAAGTGCACAACAATGGCTGCTAGAAGGTGTTAAGTTTTTGCTAAAAGTTTCAGTAAATATAAGTGAAGAAGATGGTCCCCTTTTATACCTTTTCATTTTTGCACAAAATTAGGTTTTCGGAACATAGCGTTATAATGCCAAGTTATATAGAAAACATAGCGTTATAACGCCATCATGAGTTAGGACAAAATTTTGTGACGTTAGATTTGTATTTTTGTGCAGGTTGTACTTAGCGTTATAACGCCATGCTATGTACAAAACATAGCGTTATAACGCAAGTCCAAGTCAGGACAAAGTTTTGTGACGTTTGAATTTTGAACTAGCGTTATAACGCTAGATGTGATGTTATAACGCTAGACAAGAATTTCCTGTACTTAGAAGATTTAGCCAACTTTGAGCACATTGGCGTTATAACGCATGGGATGGCGTTATAATGCCAACTCTCTGGAAATTTGGTTGAAAAGCATGTTTTTGAGCAAAATGATGTTTTTGAGAAAATTAAATTCATCATGATGATCTTATACAATATTTAAGACTTAATTTTAGGCATTTGGAATTTTATCTAATCATTTATTATTTTAAAATGAGGTTTCAAAATCTGCATCGTTCTAGCGTTATAACGCTGGTCTTGGCGTTATAACGCTAGAGATCATGACTTAACCAATTTGGCCAAGTATCTGACTCTGGCGTTATAACGCCAAACTTGGAGTTATAACGCCAAACTTGGAGTTATAGCGCTATAGGTCAGGACTTAGCCAATTTGGCCAAAAACCTGACTCTGGCGTTATAACGCCAGTATTAGCGTTATAACGCTAACTCTCTGGAATTTTGGTGAAAATTTTGCACTTTTTGCAAAATAATTTTGTTGGAAAAATGAATTTTATATTCATAAACTTTAGCAATATTTAAGAGGTATTTTTGCTATTTTGGAATTTATTGCTATCTTAGTCTATTTTAAATTTCCATTTTAAAATCTTATAATTCTGGCGTTATAACGCCTTACTTGGCGTTATAACGCCAAGTACAATGTTCCTTGTACTTAGCCATTTCTCAGAGTTGTGCACTCTGGCGTTATAACGCCAAGTTTGGCGTTATAATGGTAATGTGTATTTTGTTCTGAATTTTGCTATTTGCATTTAACTCCCAATTTTAAATAAGCAAAGTTCTAAAGAGTTAAACCTATATTCTTCTATAATTTCTTGAGATCTTCAGCTCTTAATTCCTTGGTTTAACTCCCCTTGTTAAGTTTGATCTTGCTTTGAATATCCTGCATCAATTCTCACAAATTTTGATGAGATAACACGTTGTTTTGCAAATCAACAAACTTAAGAAATTGTTTGAGTCAACATTAAGGCTATTTTTTAATATCCCCAATATGGATGGTCCAAGGCAAATGGCAAAGTAGTGCACCGATATTGTATGCAACACGTTGCCGAGAACTTGTACTCAAAATTTCCAGATGATAATCTAAAGAAAATATTTAAGCGTGCTGCACCGAAGAAGAAACCTCGTCGCTTTAAATACTACATGCAATCTATAAAAGCACAATATCCAAGCGCATATGAGTATTTAAAGATGGTTGGAAAAAGACTAGAGAATGATCCAAAAGAGTCTGTGAATCCATCAAAGTGGGCACAACGGTATGACAACGGATATCGTTGGGGCATAATGACAAGTAACCAAGCTTTTAAAAAACGGAGTTTAAACTTCAGTTTAATCGTTTTAATGGGAAAAACTTGTCACGACGTTAAGTTTTCAGGAAAAAAACGTTTTTAATTGGTTTTCTGTAGTTTAACGATTTTAACTCCGTTTAAACTGTGTAAATTCGTTAAAATCTATTAAAAACAGGCCGTTTTAACGCCATTTTTTATTTTTTATTTTTCTTTGTGTTTTTGCTGGATGCTTATTGTAATGAACTTGGTGATTTGTCAACTTGTTGAATTATTTAGTTTTTCCATTTTTGTTTACTATTTTATTAACTTGGGATTCGTTATTGTGAGCTTAGTCAGGTAGTTACTAGTGTTATGATGATGTGTTGATTGTTTGGGTACACTGGTCTTGTGTGTTATATTGATGCTGGCATGAGATATTATTATGTTGGTACGACTTACGCAATTAGATAGTGGAGGTTATAAAAAATACACATTTCAAAATAAAATACATTCTAAATTCTAATTATTAAACATATCATATAACATCATTCATATTTTTAAATAATGAAAAAGGTAGCAATGCTAATAATAATGTTAAATATATTATATAATATATAGTTACATAGAGTCATACATATGACAAAAGTGTGTATGTTTGCACCATAATTTGGTCTAAAATAAATAAATAATAGACAAAAAATGGTTGGCCGTTTTTTAATTTAACCTTCGTATAATTCCGTTTTAACATTAAACTGTTAAGCGACCACCTCACCGTTAAGGGCCGTTAAACGTTTTTTAAAAGCTTGCAAGTAACGGATCTGAATCTTTGAATCGAGTGTTCAAAGTTGTTCGTATGTTGCCGGTTGTCGCTATCGTGGAAGGTACTTGGTACAAGTGCGTGAGTTGGTTTGATGATCGGAGAATCGCATCAAGTGCAATCGTAAGTGAGGGTTTTGTATGGTCTCGTACTGTTACAGAGAAACTAATTGAGAGAGGTGACAAGTCACGACCACATCGAGTAGACCCCTATCGGTCAGAGCAAGGAGATTTTGAAGTTTTGCATCAAGGTGAGACCTTACCGAATGGTGAGTTTGAAAATTTCAAGTATCACGTATTACTCGAAGAGGGAGTTTTTACGCGTTGCACCTGTTTGAAACTAAATCTAACCGGCATACCATGTTCGAATGTATTAGCGGTGATAAGGGTCAGACATTTCAACTTATCTCAATTTGTTTCACCTTATTACACTACTGAGGATCTGCATAATACTTGGTCGGGAAGATTCCACCCTTTTCCAAATCAATCTGAATGGCCCGAGTATATAGGACCGACCATCATTCCCAATAGAAAATTGCTTCGTCGTGGTCGAAGAAGGCACATTCGTATTCCGATGGTAATGGATGAAATGGAAGGACGAAAAGGCAAGCGTAGAGGATGACCCCTAGGAAGACGACAAGAAGGTATTGAAATAGTTTTATATGTTTATAATACTACATGCTTCAACTGCTTACATTTCAATATTACAGGAAGTGCTGAATCCAGCCATCAAGAGAGTCAACCTCATCGTCGCCATGAGGTATTAACACAATTGGGCTTACATAGTGGAAACCAATCCGCTCGACACTCCGTATATGTTCAACCAAATCCAAATCCTACCCAAATGCAACCCGCTCGTCACTCAATAAGTGTTCCACCTAGAGATGTTAATGCTTCAACAAGTGCATCAAATCATTCAACAAGTCAGCCCAATCAATCAAGGCGAACATCAATTACAGGAAGAATTCGAAACTTATTTTGGGCGAATCACTAGTATGGAATTTATTATACGTGTTTATTTAGTGTTTACCTATTATATTTCTAGAGATGTATGTGGGACATATTAATGCTTGATGCTTGACGCTTAACGCTTGATGCTTGACTCTTGACATAACATAACATAACATAACATAACATAACATAACATAACATAACATAACATAACATAACATAACATAACATAACATAACATAACATAACATAACATAACATAACATAACATAACATAACATAACATAACATAACATAACATAACATAACATAACATAACATAACGTAACATCATGCTTGATGCTTGATGCATGATTCATCCTGCATGACGCTTGACGCTTGATGCATCATGCACGACGCATGACACTTGATGCATTATGCATGACACTTGATGCATTATGCATCATGCATGACGATTGATGCATGATGCATCATGCATGACGCTTGACGCTTGACGCTTGACATAACATAACAAAACATAACATCATGATTGACGCTTGATGCATGATCCATCATGCATGACGCTTGACGTTTGATGCATCATGCATCATGCATGACACTTGACGCTTGATGCAAGATGCATCATGCATGACGTTTGATGCATGATGCATCATGCATGACGCTTGACGCTTGACGCTTGACATAACATAACATAACATAACATAACATCATGCTTGACGCTTGATGCTTGATGCATCATGCATGACGCTGGACGCTTGACGTTTGATGCATCACGCTTGACGCTTGACGCTTGATGCATGATGCATTATGCATGACGCTTGACGCTTGACATAACATAACATAACATAACATAACATTACATCATGCATGACGCTTGACGCTTGACACTTGATGCAAGATGCATCGTGCATCATGCATGACGCTTGACGCTTGACGTTTGATGCATCACGCATCATGCATGACGCTTGACATGATATAACATAACATAACATCATGCATGACGCTTGACGCTTGACGCTTGATGCATGATGCATCGTGCATCATGCATGACGCTTGACATAACATAACATAACATATCATCATGCATGATGCTTGACGCTTGATGCATGATGCTTGACACTTGATGCATGATGCATGATGCATGATGCTTGATGCATCATGCATCATGCTTGACACTTGACGCTTGACATAACATAACATAACATAACATCATGCATGATGCTTGACGAGGTGAACTAAAGTCCAAAATAACATAACATAACATAACATAACATAATAAAAGTCCAACATAACATAGCATAACATCATAAAAGTCCAACAAAACATAGCAATTGTAACAAAAGTCCCTAACTAAGGATAATTGGATGGGGTGAACTTGGATATCTGTCTATGCCTCTGACGGTCCTTGTTCCGATGTCCCATAGTTGTATTCCAATTCAGACCATAATTAGCCTCATCATCACCGCTCCCGGCCACCTCTGCATCTGGTGTTTGCATGTATTCCCGCAAAAAGCAAATTAGAAACTGCTAAATTAGTGCATTTTTGAATAAAAAAGTAAGATTTGCAACCTGTGTAGGAGGGATCTCCGGGCCTGTAACTGACTAGTCTGGAAGTCGTAAACCTGTGCACCATCTCCTCCCGGGTACTGACTACTGAACATGTCAAAATCATAACCATGTACATCAGCTCCTCCCTGATACGGACTATTCAATCCTGAATAGTATCCCTGGGTTGAATATGCCTGTTTAACATTAGAAAAAAATATTAGAAATTACTGCATAATCACTAAACATCATAGAGGTACGATTCACATACCTGGGAGTGATCTCCGCCCGGATGCTGATTAGTCGATGCCGTGGGATCACCGTGCGGTCCTAAATATGTCCCGGCCATGCTGGAAACAATCTCGTCATAATCACCCTCATACGTTGTGGCCCACGTCGCCTCCTACTCACGAAAGCCTGGAATCTCAGGCTCGTCTGAGGTGGTGATATCCTCGATTCTTTCAGGCAACCCGGTATCCCTTAGCAGTTTTTCCAGCTTATGCCCCTGACAGACATCAGTCATGCAGGCTTCCTCGACATGATAGTAATGTTCTCTTTCCGAAGCGCTTCAACCCCCTTGTCAGGGCCATTGGAATTGCCATGACTGCATCCCTAAAGGCCCTCTTGCCCTGCAAGACAAACTTTCGTAAGTAACATAACAAGAAACATAAATTGAGTAGCTATTTGAGTAGTTAAGTAACATCACTAACCTGTCGTGTGGCGCACTCATAATGAGAAACATATGTAAGGATGTTAGGTGGCTCAGACGGAGGAGGCAATGGCTGGGTGAGATCATGGGTGCAATCACGCTCTAAATAAATCGACCTCATCCCAAATCTCTCATACCATGGCATATACTGATGAAACCACCACTCACCGTCATGTGGCTGCCCATCTGTGGGAACGATACACAACGGTAGTCTATCTGCACTCCATTGCCCTACATAATCAGCACGACGTTACCCCCAGTGAAGACCATAGTGTCCATCAGTATTATCTACCTCGTCTAACTGTCGGTGAACATTCCAAGATAATGGAGGAGGGGAAGGAATGGTCTGAAGTAAACTGTATTGTCTCATGACCCTATTCGGGTAGTGATATGAGACTATCCAAAAATGAATGAGAGGGACTCTAGCCAACTAAACTCCCTGATCACGTAGTACACATGACAGCGCAAGAGGGAGGAATATAGTGTAGGGTGTCCACTCAACTTCACCCTCTTTCATCGCATTCAAAACATCTCGTGGATGCTTTGCTCCAACATTGTGAGGGTTGTCTTTCCACAACTTAAAACTCGTCCATGTCCTCCCGTAAGCATGACATGACTCTCGATCGGGTAAACCCCAAGCAGTGAAGGTATGATTTCTATCCTCTTTTGGCCGACACACATTAAGGCGGGTCCAAGACCACAATTGCAATTACTCGAGTAGACCCCAAATAGAACGAGTCTGCTTTCGAGCAGCAATAGATAATACGTGATATAAATAAGACAAAATGACACCCCCCAATTGTACAACACAGGTGGACTACTCAGATTCTCCAAAAACTGGAGATACATGGTCGGTACACTGTCTCCACTGGAGTCTGAAAACATGACAGAACCAAATAAATCTAGAATGTAAGCCCGAGTATGAAAATCTACCTGGACCTGTGTGGGATTTTCCAGCATATTTGCGAACTCGCGGCGCAACCACTGCAAACTAAGACTGTAATTCGAAACCAGTCGTTGTTGCTGTCCAGATCTCTTTGAAGTGCGACACCTCCACGCCTCATCCCCGGCCTCTCTACCCTAATACTGCTGTACCATATACCTCCAGTTGTTATCACAAATTCCGGTAACAACCGCACCTGTTATTGGTAGCCCCCATAAACAATTAACATCCTGTAGAGTTACGGTCATTTCACCGATAGGCATGTGAAATGTGTGTGTCTCGGGCCTCCATCGCTCTACCAGTCCTGTAATCAATCCTTTGTCTCTTCTCTTATGACCCAACTGAGAAATATGATACAATCCCAATCTCTTCAATGCCAGACCACAACTCTCGTGATATGGTATGACATTGTCATGACAAATCAACTTTAAATCGTCACCGCTCTGCAATATTTCAACAATATCCTCAAATAAATATATATTACAAAAAATAAATATATTACTAAATATATATATTACAAAAAATATACCACATTTTTTTTAACGGTCACAATCTTGTGTTGGGCGATAGGCATCTGCAACAAGTCGGAGAGAGGCTGACAATCTGGAGGGAGAGAAGCACCACCCTCGAAGGTGCTAGACTGAGAAGTGCTGGGTCGAGAAACACTACTTCTTTGAGGTCTCGTCATTTGAACAAAACTACATTTAAATATAAAAAACAACAAAGTTTAACAATTTTTTACAAGTTACATATTTATCTAAAATAACTAATTGATTATCTATAAATACTAACTAATTTATCCATATATTACAAATTTATACAAAAAATAACACTAATTTCTACAAAATTTGTAAATTTCTAAATAAATGAACTAATTTAACAATAATCTAATATTAATATAACAAATTTATCTAAACTAACTAATTTATCAATTAACCTAACAATAGTAACAATAATCTAACAAATTTATACAAAAAATAACACTAATTTCTACAAAATTTGTAAATTTCTAAATAAATGAACTAATTTAACAATAATCTAATATTAATATAAAAAATTTATCTAAACTAACTAATTTATCAATTAACCTAGCAATAGTAACATTAATCTAACAAATTTATACAAAAAATAACACTAATTTGTACAGATTTAACAATTAACCTAACAATAGAAACAATAATAACAAAAACCGTGTATTAATATAACAAATTTATCTACACTAACTAATCTAACAAAAAAATAACAATACTAATAATAACTTAACAAATTTATACAAAAATCAACACATATCTTACAAATTTGGTGCATTACTATATTTTCCCAAAATAAAAAAACAACTTACATATTTATCTAAACTAACAAATTAATAATCTATAAAATAATATTTTTTTATCAATAATCTACATAATTTCACAATAATATAAATTAATTAACTAAGTTAACAATAATCTAACAATTATCTAACAAATTCCTACAAAAACCATTTATCTAACAATTATCTAACAATTTATCTAACAATTATCTAAAATTTAACTAAGTTGACAATTATCTAAAATTTAACTAAGTTAACAATTATCTAACAAATTCCTACAAAAAACAACACAAATTTCTACAAAATTTGTGAATTTTTATATTTTCCGAAAATTAATAAAAAAAAATTACCCGTTACATAGCAGAGAAATCTCCCTAACTTCGAAAAAAAAGCAGATCTAATCAAACTTCAAACTCTCTCAAATTCTTTCCCAAAGTTTTCCTCAAAATCTTTCTCAAAATCTCTCAAAATCAGCAAAAATTTCGGCCAGAGGGAGAAGAAGGGGCTGCGGTGCTTAAAACCACACAACTCCGGTATCACAGAGTTCAGCATAACTGCAGAATCAGGGATTCCGGAGTTAAGTAGGCATCCATGACTCCGGAGTTAAGAAGATAGCGCAGATCCCGGAGTTATGTTGGATTCCTTGATACCGGATTTATGTGGCTCTCTGTGATGCCGGAATGGCTAATCTGGTAATTTAAAGTATAATTTTGCTATTTTGATTATTTTATATTTTATTTTGGTTATTTAAAAAAATTTCGGCATTCCACCAAGTTATTCTATTATATTATGTATTTATTTCTCTCTTCGTTTTATTTGGTTTGTTCAATTAAATTCTTAATACTTGTTTAAATGTGGATAAGTAAATTAAATATATACCTTTTTAAATTTTAAGTTCTTAATTATCCGGGTGTCTGTGTTAATTGCATTTTAAATCTTAGTATAATTAAAAATTTGTAGGAAATTTAAGTATTATGACTTGAAACTTGAAAGCTATTAGGTGTACAGTTTAGGAGCTTCTGTATTAAGACTTGAGTGTCTTTATAAGAGTTCATCAAATGGATATATATATATATATATATATAAGATTCAAGAATGCCAAGCAATTGTGCTGAAACTAAATGTTGGTATTCAGAAAATATGAAAACGTCCACGATCAAGTTTAATTTCAAAGATTTGATCACGAAATTAAAATGCAGTTATCATCTCTCTTCTAATAAATCAACTATCTATGAAGATTAAATCTTAGAGCATCTTCATTCCTGAAATTCTTGAAATTTCTAATCTGACATGACAATTTCTAAATGAATTTTAGGGATGTAGATGAGTTTCTTATTTAGAAATTTTGCTCAAGAGTTTCTTATTTAGCAACTATGCTTTATAGTTTATAAACTCTGATGTTACTTAATCATTGACTAAAATCGATCGGTCTCCCATAATATTGATAATATTTGCTGACGTGGTAATTTAGAAACTCTGATTTTTCAGTTTTAGAGCTGGAGAGTTTAGAAACTAAAGAAAATTAAATTTTTAAAATTGATGTGACAATAATTTAAAAACTCCAAGAGTTTCAGAAATGAAGATGCTACTCGATAACATCATGTTATAACACTTCTTATTCGATCATCTGATCTGCTTTCTGTTTCCTCAAAGTATAATTTTTATGTTTGATGTTAAGATGCAATGAAACTCTTTAAAAATAAAAATTTCCTTTATATTCTTCGGTAACAACTTTGGGATCGCTAACATGTTGTTTTTTGTTATACAAATATATAGCTTCTGAAAAAGTTAGTTTTACAATAAATCTTTACAAAATCCAACTTTTTCCATTAGATATTTTTATCTTGAGTTAGGCTATGGTACTTGCGTAAGTACGTGACTCTATTGTGCTTATTGATCCATATCTCAAATTGCAAAATGTAAATGATCGATCCGGACAATTGAAAATTCTACAGGAAAATGCACTATTTACATCTACCAGCGCAGATGCAATAAATACTTTTTACATTCGGATGGTGATGCTAACAAATTTTCGCACCAGAAAGCAGATGCAAAGACATTGCCAAAAAATTTCATTATAAACAAATAAAAAAGATAAAACACCACTATAGAAAAAATCGAGCAGAAATCACCAAAATAGACAGTCCGCTATCTCTGATAGTGGACCATTGGTCCTCCAACAGAGCTAGCGGACCAAATTGAGCCCCACCACGCAGCCTATTTTCTCGCATTTTTTTGTCCTTTTCCCATCCTCCATCTTTATTGGAGGACCAAAAATCACGGGCCAGAATTGGGTTTTGTCCTTTAGCCATCCTCCATCTCTGTTGGAGGACCAAAAATCATGGGCCGGGTTTTGGATTTTGTCCTTTAGCCATCTGCCATCTCTGTTGGAGGACCAAAAGTCACGGGTTTTGAGTTTTGTCCTTGATGCATGACGCTTGACGCCTGATGCATGATGCATGACGCATGACGCTTGACGCTTGACCCTTGACGCTTGACGCTTGATGCAAGACGCATGACGCTTGACGCTTGACGCTTGATGCAAGACGCTTGATGCATGACGCTTGACGCTTGATGCATGACGCTTCACGCATGACGCTTGATGCATGACGCTTCACGCCTGACGCTTGATGCATGACGCTTGACGCTTGATGCATGACGCTTGACGCTTGATGCAAGACCCTTGACGTATGACGCTTGACGTATGACGCTTGATGCTTGACGCTTGACGCTTGAGGCTTGAGGCTTGAGGCTTGACGCTTGACGCTTGACGCTCTAGAATCTTGATGCATGACGCTTGAAGCATGACGCTTGACGCATGACGCTTGACGCTTGACGCTTGATGCATGACGTTTGACGCTTGATGCATTACGCTTGACGCTTGATAAGGTTGTTGCTTGATGCTTGATGCTTGATGCTTGATGCATGACGCTTGACGCTTGATGCTTGACACTTGACGCTTGACGCTTGATGCATGACGTTTGACGCTTGACGCTTGATGCATGACGCTTGACGCTTTTATGCGTCTCCGGCCTCCAACACTCGATAAGAGCTTGTATTAGTGACTTATCTATTAGCGATGTCCGGCCCATCCTACATACGTGAAATAACCCAAGTCTTTTTAATCCTTCGTCATAACCCGGGTGATATTTCAGTTAGGGTTTGTGGCACTTGATGATTATTTCGACCGCATTCTGCAAAATTTGTAGAGTGCAAATGTTAGTAATCAAATTTTAAAGAATATGTATAATTTAAAATAATATTATTTTTACTAAGAAGAAACATATCGAATTTGGCGAAATTTTCGACACCTTGTGCTGGACAAGAGGCATCTGAAGGAGGTCCGTGTGTGGTCGATGATCGAATGAAAGAGAATGGAGCGGAGCATCAGATGTGCTGCGCCGTGAAGTGCTACTTCTCGCTCTCTCCATTGTAAAAACTACATGCAAAATCATTACAAACTAAAAATTATTCATTATAAACTAAAAATTTAAGCATGCATAACGCTCCCATAACGCAACAAATGAGTCCTTAACGCACCCATAATGCAACAAATTTAACAATCTAAATAATTTAAACTAAAAATTTAAGCATGCAACTAAATCTAACAACAAATGAGCCCAGAACGCACCAATGAATTATTCATTATAAACTAAAAATTTAAGCATGCATAATGCAACAAATGAGCCCATAACACAACAAATTTAAGCATGCAACTAAAAATTTTTCATTATAAACTAATAATTTAACAATTAATTTAAACTAAAAATTATATCTTACAAATAAAAAAAATTGCTAAAAAAACGCACCAATGAAGTATTCTGACTATTGGTGGCTTGGTTGCTCTCTGTTGGTGACTGGGTGGATTTTGGCACAAGGGGAGAAGAGAAGAAGATAAGGCTGAGGAGAAAGAAGAAGAGGTTTTGTGGAGAAGGAAGGAGAAAGAAAGAAAGAAAGAAGGAAGATAATAAAAAAGAAGTGGCGGTGGGTGGGGCCCATTTGGTCCTCCAACAGAGATGGAGGATGAATAAAGGAAAAAACCCAAAACCCAATTCTGGCCCGTGATTTTTGGTCCTCCAACAGAGATGGAGGATGGGAAAAGGACAAAAAAATGCGAGAAAATAGGCTGCGTGGTGGGGCCCATTTTGGTCCGCTGGCTCTGTTGGAGGACCAATGGTCCGCTATCAGAGATAGCGGACTATCTATTTTGGTGATTTCTGCTCGATTTTTTGTATAGTGGTGTTTTATCTTTTTTATTTGTTTATAATGAAAAATTTCGGAATACATTGACGCAAATACTCTAGCGGCAAATATGCACTTGCATCCGATTCATCATTTGCATCAATGTTTTATTTACATCAGATTAGACACATGCAAGATTTATTGTCATTTCCATTAGCTGCCTGATGCAAATATTACTTTTTTGTAGGAGAATTACTAATGCAACCGTCTATATTAGCATCAACTTTCTTAAACCAATGTGTTTTTACTATATCATATTTTTATTTTTGTTACTTAATTGCTGATGCAATTATTGATATTAACATCTCTTAGTGTGATGATATCTTCTCTTAATGGATCTGTCA
The DNA here is from genome assembly GCA_964058865.1 of Eleocharis quinqueflora. Taxonomy (NCBI): domain Eukaryota; kingdom Viridiplantae; phylum Streptophyta; class Magnoliopsida; order Poales; family Cyperaceae; genus Eleocharis; species Eleocharis quinqueflora. Next base: position 178,503 of record CAXKVX010001220.1, on the reverse strand, counting down.
ATGTGACGATATCTTATTTATTTGCATCTATTATAGTCATGATATTTTGTTTTATTTGCATCTGTTAAATTGATGATATCTTTTTTATTGCATCTGTTGAATAGTTCTCAACGCAATATTTTTGTTGATATTCATCACAAAACATTCATTACAAAGCACTCATCACCATATTGTCCAAAACCCCTAAAATGATATCAAAATCTCCCAAAATAAAACTAAAACAACTCCTAAAATCTACTAACATACTCACATCACTACTCAGAACATTTTAGAACATCTCGACTCATCCATTTTCAGAAATAAAATTAATAATATTTATTCGCATCTGTAGTGCTGAAGTGTATCAGTATTTGCATGAGTCATCCTTATGCAACAAGTTCAAATCCTAACTCCAAGGTACGAAAAAAAATTTGCTGATGCTAATAAAAAAGTGCAGATGCAATTGACCCATTCCGGATGCAAATGCTACACCTTCCTGCAGTGAAAATGTTCATACTAAAATCTATGTACTCACGAGCAAGAAATTTCATTTTTTAGATTTTTTTTAACTATTTTATCGGATGGATAAAAATTTCATTAAATTTGAGAGGCATGTAAATCATTGAATTAATAAGTTTTCCCACCATTCAATAAAATAGTAAAAAATTCAAAAAATACAAATTTTGATTCCTAAGTAGATTTTAGTATATATGGATAAAATTTTAAACGGTTCGGATGGTCCATTTGCATTTGCATTTTGAAATTAGAGATATGATTGTAACATTCATAAAAAAGGGAATTGGAAAAGAATATGCATTCCGATATGTATAAATTGCATTAAATTCGTACCAGTGGTACCAGCACAAACGTTCAGTTGAGACCACAAATCAACAAATCATATTTAGCACAACACCCAAATTACAAAATCATAACACAAGATATATATATATCCAAAGTTCCAAACTGAAAGTTAAATTTCCATTTGACCCACAGTGTAAATTATAGCAGACACCCCAAGCAAACATCACATATCATGTAACAAATTAAAATGATTATTTGTCCTGTAGCGGTTTATAGCAAGCTAACTCAAGAGATTGTCATGGCAGAATAAACAATGTCTATGAGTAGAACTCGTACGTCTTTGCAGCTATAACAATCTGCCTGAATCCTCCAATAGGTGCCAAAATCATCAAAAGCAGTCCAAGAATAATGCAAATCTGTGATTGAATACAAGGAAATAAAATCACGCTTAAACTTGAGGTTTACCATAACCAGGTATTAATATTACAAACTTGTTTTAATTAAAAAAACTTTTTGGGACTTTGTGGGTAGAAAGGTAAATGAGGTCATGGGTTCAATCCTCCAAGAACACAAAAGTTCTCATCCCGTTAGGAGGCATTTAGTAATATATGCCGGAGGTTTTGGGAACTCCTATATGTCAAAAAAGGTTGCATAGCATGACGACTAGGATTAGGTGTTTCATGGTACTTTGTTGTTTTGCACGAAGTTCAGTCGAAAATAGTAGCTAGATTCGCTAAGAGCAATGATCTCTATGTGAGAGAGGTCATGAGTTCGAAATTCAGATGGATGGACTTTATGTCATTTAAATTTACGTAGCTTTGATTCTCATCTTTATCTCAAAATAAAAAGAAAATAATAGCTATATATTAGGATTTGGTACCACTGTACCGCTTAATACATTTGATGCTTTAATTTTCTTATGAAAATGAAGTATTGTTCTTTTTGTTAAAAAGAAAAAAAAATATTATTTGAAATAAATTACCCAATTAGTGAACCAGGAGAGGCTATATTTTCTGGGCTTGTAGATAGCTAGCCACATCACGCATGGAAGCTGGAAAAATTAAAGAAGAATTACATTAATTACCTAGAACATAAAAATATCTTTCATAAAATCACTACTGTAATATCCCTTTGCTTTCAAATGAACATGTATCTTACAAAATAGGTAGTCGGGGCAAACACAAGCCCACCAAAGAATCCAAGCAATCCACCGAAAAATGGGAAGGTCATGCCAATGAACATTGTAATTACTGCATATATCACATTCAAGTATAAAAAAACAAAGAAATACATTAGTATTTAACAGTCAAACAACTTTTTTGAAATGAAAGGGGTGAGAACATTACAAACATATATGCTTCGAGTGACCAGGCGAAGGGTAAAGCTAGGTGCAAAATTGAGTTTCTTTACTAGCACAGTCTCCAGCATGTCAAAGACGGGCATGGCATATATCTAAGACGGCATCGCAAGAAAAAAGAGAGCAAAGTATTAGATGAAACAGGAGGTGACAATACTGTGACAATTAACTATTAATTACTGTCATTTTATTTAGTATGCTGATGCTTTAAGGTGCCATACTTGGTTGCAGTGGTTTTGGGGCTCCACAAATTCTCAATAGCTAATTAACATATATATATGCAGGAACACTTTTAGGGAATGCATGGTAAATGATTTTTTAATAATTTAGGTACTATTCCCTTAATTAAACCTCTCAAAAAGATCAACATGGTGGAACAGTTTTGACACGATATTGGCTGGCATATCGTCCTCTGCTGTTGTGAGTTGATTGTAGTCAGGAAAATTTGAGTATCCAACTTGAAAATTACCTGATAGCTACCAACAACATGAATTACGACAAACATGTTTGCCATGGCAATCAACCAGGCTGGCTTTTCAAGACTTATCAAAATATTGTCTTCAATACTATTTCCATATGCCCAATATCCAATAATTGCTACAGGGAAGTAGCACAAGGCAACGACAATATAGGCGACGACAACACCTCTCCACATGGGCTTTTTGGACGGGTTTTCGGGGGTTGAGGGGATGGTTGCCTGGATTTCGAGCACCACATTGTGGCCGGCATAGGCGAAAGCCACATCACCCAAAGCACTGAAGAAGCCGAACACTCTTCCTGGTGTCGTGTGAGATCTGTAGTCATATGACACATCAACTTGTTTTCCTTTGTCAACTGAGGCACCCCATGCAATGGTTGAGTAGCTGTTAAGATGAAACAAATACTGATTATTAAATGATGTTGAAAAGGCTGACATCATTAACTGTATTATATATATATATATATATATATATATTATCATTTTGTATGTAAAGTTCTTATTAGTTACATATCTATATATATGTACTTTCAAATTTAAGCAAAATCATTTTCTGCAACTCGAATTTATGTTGATTAAATATAAAATTAATCTGCAAGATCCCACATGTGAACATTATATTATAAAATTACTTATGGAAGTGCATGAGCAGCCTAAATTAACATTATAAAGTTGAATGTGAGAAGTAATTGTGACCAAATAAAACATTAGATACCTAAGAGACATGACAGCAGCAGCTAACGAAACACCCGAAATGGAATTGAAGTTTGGCAGTTGAGACAGCACAAGATGTGCTGATGCAAAAATCATGATGAAGTATGTGAGCTTGATATCTTTGCATTCTGGACAAACTGTATCATGAAATTTCTTCAGAGATTTTCCTCCTGTGACCATGTAAACTATGTCAACACTAATTTCGACAACCAACTGTTGTGGCACAACGATCCACAGCCCTAATTTTTCCCCGAATGCGTGTTGACCTAGCTCATGATAACGGTCAAACCGCTTTCCTGGAACCATCTCATGCATCTCCACCATTTGCCAGAGTGTGTATAAGGTGATTATCCATGAAATGATAAGTATTGTAATGCCAGGGCCCCTGAAAAAAAACGCAAATTCTTTAGTTAATTTCAGGATTAATTTTATAATCGAACTTGTACATACTAATGTTACACACTGCACATATGTTCTTTTCTTAAGAAATTCTATATATCAATCCTCAGGTAAACACAATTGAGACATAAGATATAAATTGATATATATTGCGCAAGTGTTTTATTGCTCAAGTATGCAAAGCAACACCTGTATGAACAGAACTATATAATAATTTAAGTTGTCTGATGCAACTTCCTTTGTTCTTTCAACAATATGGATAAAATTTTAGTCTTACCATCTGAGATTTGACATGGCATAGGGCAAGCTGAGCACGCCAGCACCGACCATGGCTGTGACATTGTGAAATGCCGAGTACCACCACTTTGCTTTGCGGGAAGATGTGATAGGTAGCCATTTTTCCACCTCAATGTCCTTGGCTGACTGTATTTTTGGCACCGGCAAAATTAAACTTTCAGTATAGATTTAAGCAAAAAAGATCGTTTATATATTCTGTTTATACCCCCCTGAAACAGTTCTTTCTGCAACCTAATGGGAGTATAAGTTCAATTTTTCCTAAAAAATACCAACATAAATTATCCTATGTTATTTATATCTTTTTACACAAAAATTAAAAAAAGCTAAATTTGAAACAATTATATTTAATTAGTTCCAGAACAATAAAGTATAACTTATCAGTAGATACTTGTTTTATCATTGACCTTGATAATCACAGTAGTAGTCTTGCTCATTGGATCCAATTTTATCATGAAAACAGATTTGAATTATTTTTTAAATTTCACTTAAAACAAGAACTTGCAAGTTTTACATAAAAAAAACTTCCAAGTTCAGAGGGAAGAGTTCAAGGATATATAAGGAAATTGCACTTATATTGTATAGGGTACTGTACATCAACTTGAGTTCTTCAACAAATAAGAAATTACAATTTACAGATGCGTAGCTTAAAAAGCTAATATCATTTAAAGAATGTTTCAGGTTTGAAAAATAAAAATAATCCTAACAATTTATATATGTAGTTTCTTTCAGCATATTTTCCTCCGAAAGCAAATTACATGACATACGAGATTCAATCCAACTATTCCAATATATAGCATTTTCACGTTAAAAAAAAAATCTCACAAGATCCACCAATGTCGAAAATGAGAAACAAGAAAGAAAGAATGAATGAGAAAAGCAAGCAAGAGTTTAATTGCACCTTTGCAGTGGAGATGTGTACATATCCTTCTGCTCGTGGGTGTGAATCCTCTTCAATCCCCATTTCAATTAGAAAGAGCTTTCTCTAACTAAGTTGAAATGAGGGGAGAGATTATTGGAATCGTAAGATCCGGGGAGGGAATTTATAAACTATTAAGGGAACATTTCACAAGATAAGCCCCTCAATTTTTTTTTTTTGCGAATTTTCCTTTAGGTCCTGACGTTGTTGTGTTGTACTTGTGTAATAATTATCATGATTTGTGAGGATACTTATCTTCTTTTTTCCTTGAGATTCTTTCTATGAGTATCCTTATACGGCTGGATTTCCATTTTTTTTGTCTAAATTGATTCAGAGAACAGAATCTTTTAGAACTTTCTACAACATAAACATACAACGGGGAATAAATTGCATCTTTTATAGAATAATAATAATAATAATAGCTGTCTATTCAGTGAATATGAGCCTTTTGAATTTACTTTGGTTGATATAGAAGAATCTCCAATAAAATTACAGCTGTTCAATTGAATTTGTTGAACGTGAACACCTTAAAATTACTTGGGTATATATATCCGTATATGTGAACTTAATCATCTCCAACGAAGAATCTTCTTATCCAGTTTTACATTACGGGTACATTATATATATAACAGATGAAGTGTATTGACAGTATATATTGTCATATACAGACATGAATTCGAACGCTTGACAAAAAGACTGGACACAGATCCTGAGTTGATCGAGCAGTTCAATTCCTAACCTAAATTAATGTAGAAACAATTACAACTGTGAACGAAGCTAGCTGTACTTGTAAACTTCACTCTAATAATAGAATTGTTTGCAACTGCATGCAATATCCATAAACTAGTTTCAAGTATCTTCAGCTAATTGTTTTGTTTCTGGTTTCAAAGCAAACCGGAAGCAGGAAGTACTGTGAGAGGGTATTGCTGCATTTTCTCGAACTGCGCACCATTTTAAATTACAGACATATGCATGAATTATTAGACACCAATTGTTTACTGATCAGGAGTCAAGACAATAGTTTGGCAACTTTTCTTAAAGATAAATCTTTGCAAATAGTACAATGTTGGATATACTTCGTTTGTATCTTATTATTATTTATCATTTTCATCTTACCTGAATATATATATATATATATAGTTGTGCTAAAATACTTTATAAAGTACCAACATTCATATACTTTAGACTCGTATCTCGACATACAAATTACAAGCGACCAATCAAGACCGTTGAAAATGTTCTCCATACTAACATCTATTTGGAGATCAAATTTTACATTTTTTTGAAACTTTTTACTATTTTATCGGATAGGTGAAAAATTCATTAATCTAACGATTTAAAGACCTCAAATTCAACCAACTTTGCATCCATTCGATAAAATAGTAAAAAAAGTTGCAAAAAATGTAAAATTGCGTCTCCAAATTGATATTAGTATGAAAAACATTTTCAACGGTCTTGATCGACCGTTTGCGCTTTGTATCTCGAGATATGAGCCTGAAGTATATGCCTACTGGTGCTTTATAAAGTATTTTAGCCTAACTCTCTCTCTCTCTATATATACATATATATATATATATATATATATATAGAGTCCGGCTAGCGTGCTTCCATAAGCACTTCGAGTGAAACGCTTACGGGTCAAATTTTAAAATCTAGCGTTCAAAATTTCGATTTAAATAGCTCATTAATTTATTTACATCATAATCTTGTAGAATACTAAATTTTTCCATTTTTAGAATTTTCTAACCATGTCTAATGATTTTTTAAAAGTTGGCCAAAAAATAATAAAAAATACCTTATTTTCAATGTCAAATAGGATCTTCTTTCAAAAATCATTTAACATAGTTAGAAAATTTTAAAAATGAAAAAAATTAGTATTCTACAAGATTATGATATAAATAAATTATTGAGCTATTTAAATCAAAATATCATACGCTAGATTTTAAAATTTGAACCGTAAGCGTTTCACCCGAAGTGCTTATGGAAGCACGCTAGCCGGACTATATATATATATATATATAGAATCCGGCTAACGTACTAACGTTAGCAAAATCAAAACCGTGCTAACGGATGTTTATCTCGAATTCCAAATAAAAAACGGCCAATCCGAACCGTTGAAATTGTTGTCCATAAAACCTACGTAGGGACCAAATTTTACATTTTTTTGAATTTTTTTACTATTTTATCCGAGGCATTGAAAATGAATTCATCTAACGATTCAGAAAAACTTACAATTTCAACACATCCTTAAATGTCTCTCGTCCTGGTCCTAGTCTCTTAGTGTAGTGGCCGCGAGATCTTCTCAAAGGTCAAGCCCTTTTTGCCAATTTACCTTTTACTATACGCGACAACACCAGTGTAGAGTCTGATGGAGAGGTCTATAACGAATCTCACTATTCTCTCTTTCTTTTCTTTTCACTAAGTGTAATTTTTTGTTAAGAGAGATGTGTTCTGTTGGAAGAGAGAGAGAGTCTGAATGGATTAGGTCTATTGGATATAAGGAGCCTATTAAAAATGATGCATGACAACTTCACGATTTAGTCCATCATAAACTGATAATTATCAAAACTTTAATTCTACACACTCAAGGATCATTCTACTAACTTTTATATTCATATTAATTATACTTCAGTGATCACTTATTATGGAGATAGTATGGCATATGATTATTATATAATTGTATAACACATAAGTTCACAAATTTTGATTGTCCATATGGCATCCCACACAGTTTGTATACATGTTAAATTCAATAATCTCGTACTTGAACTATGTGTGTAACCTTTTAATTATACATTAACATATCTCTTTACTGATTGTCACCTTAAGAGCTACTAAACAATTCCATTCATCAGTTGTATCAACAAAAAACTTAAACAACGTTTGCCACATCTGTGAGTGACTAAACCGACATAAATCATGATGCTAATAAACTGAATGACATGAATCATGAAATTGATGTCGTGTGAAAATTTGACAAAATGTGATCTACGTGTCAATTTCCAAATTGTTCTCCACTTTATTTGAGATCAAATAATTCATAATAAAAACTAAAACTGAATAATAGTCATGCACAATATAACTGTATAAACCTTTAAACTGTAGAGTGCATGCTATCATATAGTGTATGTAAATATATATGAAATGTATATAATCCATTAAGCACTATAATATATTTCAAACTCCCACTAAGATTACACATCATCCACTGAAATCAAATCTATATTCATGTAATCTTTTGAGTATCAAATCTTTAGTTAGTGGGTTATCTATAATACAATATGTCCCTTTATGCTTGACACTGATCAAACCATTCTAGATTCTTTTTTCAACAATCAGGAAGTGGATGCCAATATGCTGCGAATTTGTCAAGATCATGTTGTTACTCGAATATAGCACTGCAAAATTATTGTCACAATAAATTTTTTTGTTGACTATATATTGTCCTCTAACCGTATCCTTGTGACAAAATTGCGCGAATAGATCATCTAATTTGATGTCTAAAAGCATACTACTAATTATACTTTCATGGTAGAAGATGCAATCAATGATTGCTTTGTAATTTTTCATGAAATAACTTTTTTGGTCAACAAAAAATGCATCTAAAATGGATTACATGCTATTATTGACATCATGAAAAATCAAAATCAATATATTTTATGATCTCAAATCTGGCAGACTTCCAAAACCTGTATGTGATTTTTGCTTTTTTAAATATCATAGTATCCTTTTGTCTACTCTCAAGTATCCAATCCAGAATTACTTAGGTACTTTCTTAACTTTTTAGGAATATACGTAATATATGAATAAATACACACTTTAGTATACCTATTACTCCCAACAACATAACCATAGGAAATATTTTGCATTTTCCAATTTCTCAACTTTTTTCCTTAGAAGGTGATTAAGGCTAAATTTTTCTCGTTTTGTAACTCAAGTAGTATTGGTTTGCAACCTTCTATGTCATATCACTTTAGAACTTTATTGATATATATATATATATATATATATATATATATATATTGAGGCTATGGTGTTCCGCAAAGCACCAAACACAAAATACTTCGCCTCCATATCTTTGATTTCAAAGTTCAAACGAGCGATCCAAACCGTTGAACTTGATCTTCATATTAAAATCTTCTTGGAGATCGAATTTTACATTTTTTTGAATTTTTTTTACTATTTTTAGAGAGGTAAAAAAATCATTCATATTGTATGATCCGGAGATCGTTAGATTAATAAATTTTTTATCTCTTTAAAAAAATGGAAAAACATGAAATTCGGTCTCCAAGAAGATATATTATGAAGATCAAGTTTAACGATTTGAATCGATCGTTTGGACTTTGAAATCACAAATATGGATGCGAAGTAAAATGCATTTAGTGCTTTGTGAAACAAGATAGCCTCCCCCTCTCTCTCTCTCTCTATATATATATATATATATATATATATATATATATATATATATATATATAGAGTGTGGCTAATGTGAAAACATTTGCACTTCGGCCGAAGTCCAAAAGTTTCACATTAGCCAACTTTTTTTGGTCAAAAAGTAAATTTAAGTTGCTCAATAAATTCCTCATATCAAAATCTTGTAGAAAATCAAATTTCATAATTTTTAGATCTTTTTAGCTATATTTTAAATATTTTTTAAAAACAGCCCTCAAAAGGTCATGTTTTTTAATGTTAAACTGGATTGTTTTTAAAAAATATTTAAAATATAGCTAGAAAGCTATAAAAATCATGAAATTTGATTTTTTACAAGATTTTGATATGAAGAATTTATTAAGCAACTTAAATTTAAATTGTGACCAAAAAAAGTTGCTAATGTGAAACTTTTGCACTTCGGCCGAAGTGCAAACATTTTTACATTAGCCATACTATATATAGCACCAAACTCTTCTGTACTTACGATCATATCTCAAGTATCAAAATGCAAATGGACGATCTGAACCGTTGAAAATATTGTCCATACTAAAATCTACTTGGAAACCAAATTTTTTATTTTTTGCAATTTTTTTAATATTTTATCGGACGGATAGAACATTGAGTAATCTGACGATATATAGACCTAAAATTTAACTAATTTCTATCCATCCGATAAAATAGTAGAAAAAATTCAAAAAATAAAAAAATCGGTTTCCAAGTAGATTTTAGTATGGACAACATTTTCAACGGTTTGGATCGACCATTTGCATTTTGATATTCGAGATATGATCGCAAGTACGGAAGAGCTTGGTGCTTACGTAAGTACCACAGCCTGACTTTATATATATATATATATATAGAGTTAGGCTAAAATACTTTATAAAGCACCAATAGTCATATACTTTAGGCTTGTATTTCGAGATACAAAGTGCAAACGGCCGATCAAGACCGTTGAAAATATTCTCCATACTAACATCAATTTGAAGATCAAATTTTACATTTTTTGAAATTTTTTTACTATTTTATCGGATGGGTGTAAAGTTGGTTAAATTGGAGGTATGTAAATTGTTAGATTAATGAATTTTTCATCTATTCGATAAAATAGTAAAAAGTTCCAAAAAAAATGTAAAATTTGGTCTTCAAATAGATGTTAGTATGGAGAACATTTCCAACGGTCTTGATTGGCCGTTTGCACTTTGTATCTCGAGATACGAGCCTAAAGTATATGACTATTGATGCTTTATAAAGTATTTTAGCCTAACTCATATATATATATATGAGGAGGGATCCGTAGCCGCCAAACTTCCAACCGCTCTCAACTGCTCAATGGTAGCAAATGTAAATGACTGATTATGACCGTTGAAAATATTTTTCATATTAATATAGACTTGGAAATCAAATTTTACATTTTTTGAATTGTTTTACTATTTTATCGGATGGATTGAAAATTATTTAACTAACGATTTACAAACATCCAATTTTTAACCCTTCTGATAAAATAGTAAAGAAATTCCAAAAAATATCAAATTTGGTTTCCAAGTCTATATTAGTATGAAAAATATTTTGAATGGTTTTGATTGACTATTTACACTTGGTATGATGGAGCGGTTGTGAACGGCTACGAATCCCTCCTATATATATATATATATATATATATATAGCTCCATGGAGCACCACATCATATCTCTATTTTAAAATTCCAACGACATGATCTACATATTGAAATTTACTTGAAGATTGAATTTTACATTTTTTTTTAATTTCTGTGCTATTTCTTAGAGAGGTAGAAAAATTGCAACTTTTGTTGGTCTTGAAACCATGATTAGTAATTTTTCTACCTCTTTCAAAAAATAGCAAAAAAATAAAAAAAAATATGTAAAATGCAATCTCCAAGTATATTTCAATGTGTAGATCATGTTCAATGGTTTAGATCGGTCGTTGAGATTTTCAAATAAGATATAATGGATGTGGAGCTTGAGAGGTTTGGTGCTCCATGGAGCAGCCAAGCCTATATATATATAGACCAGTGCTACAATATTTTATAAAGCACCAACATTCAAATACTTTATGCTCGTATCTCAAGATATAAAGTGCAAACAATCGATCAAGACCGTTGAAATTGTTCTCTATATTAACATTTATTTGAAGACCAAATTTCATATTTTTTTAAATTTTTTTACTATTTTATCGGGTAGATGAAAATTTCATTAATCTAATGATTTACAGACCTTCAATTTAACCAACTTTGCATCTATCCGATAAAATAGTAAAAAAAATTTAAAAATGTAAAATTTGGTCTCCAAGTTTTTGTTAGTATGGAGAACATTTTCAACAGTCTTGATCAGTTATTTGCACTTTTTATTTCGAGATACGAGCCTAAAGTATATGCATGTTGATGCTTTATAAAGTATTTTAGCACAACTATATATATATATTCCTTCGTATATATTCTGTTTCTAAATTTGTAATGTATCCTGATGTTGTTTATTTAGTTTTTATTTTGTTGAGTTATCAGATAATAGATCTAGATTTGAAGTTTTTGGGTATGATGGGAAATTTATATTCTGAATGAATTTCATTTGATATGATGCAAATATTGAAATGAGACGTCTTTGGAGTTGCGCTTTGACTTTAAGAGTAAAAATAATTAAGTTGTAATCGCTGCCGCTGACGCATCCAATTCGGTTCCCTTTATTAATTTTGATTGGTCATTTGGTCTGAATTGTTTGTGCACCCACTGTTTGCATTTCAAAACCTTTGTGAATGAAAATTCTTCCATGTAGTAGTCACGATGCACCTGGACATCCAACGTCATGCTTGGAATCTCTTGTGCTTACAGTCATCGCACAAATTATATATATATATATATATATACCAAACGTTAATATCAACAAATTAAATAGTGTACAACACTACAATTGTTCAATATTATAACACAAAGAAAATTTAGCAACACTCATAAAACAATGCTCAAAGAAGATTTTGAGAAATAGTGCCAAAAGTGAGAATTTTTTTCCGAAAAGTAAAGGCAACGGTTATTTAGAGACAATTTTTGCTCGTACTTTCAGAATTATTATTTTCCCAAAATCTAAGACAACAATTTATCAAAATAATCGTTGTCCCTCTATAGACTTAACACAATGCTTAATGTTTAATAATTATTGTCATATTCCAACCTATGTACAAAAACCATCTTCTCTGTCTTCTCTTCTTCTTCCTTCAGAAGTCGTCTTTCACACATTCTCAATCCGTCTTCTCATTTCTTTTCTACCTCTCATTCCTCCTTTTGCTGCCTCCACACTTCTAGTAGACACGTCTCTGCTAGAGGTGTAGAGGTGATTTGATCTGATAGATTTTTCCCTCTATTTCTCATCTGACCGTTAGTTTCGCCTCTCGTGTTTTTCTCCTCTCGACATCTTAAGGTACTTATTTTTGGATTTTGACTTTCTTTTCTGTGTGAGGTGCCACTTTTTGCATGGTTGTGCCACTATTTGTTAAACTAAATAAGTTAGAATTTGTTTGCATGGTTGTACCATTGTCACAATATTGTGTTAAACTAAATAAGTTAGAACTTGTATAACGTTACTTAACATTATACAAGGTTACACCCCTTTTATTTAGATCTTATTCTTCAATAGTTTGTTTGTCGTGCTTTTAAGGTGACAGAGAGGTTATGGTCATGAGAATGATCGACTCCGCCAGATTATTCATGTCCCCCGTCGATCTTGTGTTTGGAACCTCTTGCGCTTCAATGACCGCACAAATTATTTTAAATAATCATTGTTTTTTTATCAGGATTTTTTTTGTTAAAATTCTATAGCAACAGTTTTTAAAATAACCGTTGTCGTATTCTTAGAGATTTTTTTTTATAATTCTGCCAACGATATTTAACAATTTCTTCAAAACCATTATTTAATGAATTCGCAGGAGGATGAAATGCATGTTGTTGAACCAAGGGAATTGCACTCGCATGTGATAATACAATTCTTACGGGTTCAAATAAAATCACGCAATATAATCACTTTATGTAAAAAATGATTGATGCGACGATTATTTAAAATAGTATTTTGTTTTATTTCCATTTTTAGCTTAAAAATGAGTGCTTTGCGATTCTTTTCTCTCACACTCTTTCTTCTGGTCGCTTTCACAACTTCTAAAACTTTCTCTGTCCACTCTTTCTCACTTGGTAGCCTCCACATATCTAGATGATATGATCTTCTAGAGGTGTGGAGGGTATCAACGATCTATATCACACACACGTCTTATTCTGCCTCTCGTCGATGCCTTGGGTGTGAGAATATCGACTCCGCTAGATCATCCATCTCGTGTTTTTTATTGATGAAGCTCATCCACGAACTCGTGTTTTTTTCCTCTCACCAACGACCTTAGTCTTATTTTTCTCCTCTCGCCACGCCTCTCCTCTCGTTTCCTTATGGTAATTTTTTTATTTTGTTAAATATTTTTGTTGTTGTTGGTATTCTTATTATTGATGTTTTCTGTGAACTATGCTAATTAAAATTATTTTACAATACTTTTGTAGGTGAAGCACGACTGATAAGGTGAAAATCTAGCAATACGAAATGTTGATTTCACCATAAAGAGCAAGTTGTGACTCGATGGAGACCTAATGAATTTTGTAGGCCTATACTTGATGAAGCTCATGTGTTTCATCCTGAAGAAGATGTTATTTAATCTATTTTTTCTTTGACATTCATTCGGCAACTACATAGAAAGTACTATCTTGTATGTATTTCTGTGTTTTTGTATGTAGCGTCTTGCAAGAGTTGTTGGATGACAAATCTTTATATTCTTTCCTCCCGGAGTATTAACTTTGAAGGAAAGGAAGCACCTTAAGGGTCTGCTCCAGAACGATGATTTACGAGGGGAGGTGAGGGAAGGGGAGGGAAGAACGATGAGTTTCTTGCTCCAGCACGTTTTATCGAAGGAAGGAAAGATTAGAAGGAGGTTAGAGTGTTCCATTCACCGGCTATTTTTATTCCCTCTCAAATCGGAGAGTAGAAGAGGTTATGACATTAAACTCAGTTCATTTTTCTTCGTTCCTTCCTTCCTATTCTCGCTCATCTGGAGCAGGTGACGTCTCACCTTCTTTCTTCCTTTCATCTTTCCTTCACGTTCCTTCCTCACATTTCCTTCCTTCGTCTATTTTCGTCTGGAGCACAGTCTAAAGGAACAAAAGCCTCCACCTATGAAGATGATATGCTATATTTAGTCTTTTTCTTGTTAGGTGTTTTTTATTGTGACCATAGATTGTAATGAGACAGTTTTTGTAATGAAAATCATGTTATATATTTATATATTTAATAATAAAAAAATTTGTGATGGATAATAAGTTTAGTGATATGTATTGGCTAGCAAAATTAGGGCTAACCACCATACATAAACATTAAAAAAAAATTAAAGACCTAAGATCGAGAATGATTATTTAATAAATAATCGATATCTTAGATGTTCTATGGCAAGTGTTATTTACAAAACAATTGTTGCTTATTTCGAATATTAAATTATTATTTTCTTTTCGGTAACATCCATTTGTCAACGATTTCTTGTATGATTTACCAACTTTTTAAACACCTACGGTTGCATAACCGTTGGCAATGTGATTTTCAACTATTGACAGATCTCTTTTTTTTAGTAGCAGTGTGAAAAATAACTCGTTTACAAGACAATTGTGTGCACAAATGGAGAATGACGGCGTTCCTGAGGCATTGAATTAATTAATTTTAAATTGAATTAAATGGCTTTAATCCAATTGCGCGAAGAAAATGTGCATGGCTCTTTCCTAGTGGGTACCTACTCTCTCATCTATCGCCATGCACTCATCAAATCAGAACTTATATAAAAATTAAACAACAAATTTGACCAGCTGCTTGATGCCTTCAAAATAACTAAAAAAAGTTAGATTTTAAATTTTTAAGTCGTAATCGAGGGCGCTTTACAACAATTAAAGATTATAAGAGTAGCTAAAGTTAATAGTTCGATGATAATACAAACAAGTCTATAAATTTAATGTATATCTATATTTCATAAAGAAAAATTTATGTTTTAAGACATCTAAATCAAGTCATCAAGTGTTAGATTTTATATTACGACTCAAATTAAATATATTAGCACGTTATCTCTTTCTCTTGTTGATTGACGTAAACTATGGAACTCAAAATAAAAGAATAGAGACCTAAGCAACTTCTTCCAATATCCAGATACTCCGAGGATGGTCGATTTGCAAGTATAGTCTAATTTTAATGTTATAAAAATGTCAAAATTTAATTTTGATCAAATTATATATATATATATATATATATATATATATATGCTAATAAGCAAACATGATATATTATTAATTAGTGAATTAATTTTGACGAGTTATCAAAGAAATAGTGTAATTTAGAGTACATATTACACTAGATATCAAGACATATCGAATCATGTCAAATCATATCAAGTCATAAAGACGCAGACGAGTACAAAAATATTAAATGTTTCATGTCGAATATTAAATAATAATTAGAAGTGTAGATTGGCTGAAGAAAAACGAAAGATAACCGACATGAAACATTTAATATTTTTGTACTTAAATATTATTTGCAACCCAATGTGAAAGACGTTTTTTTAGTAATAACAACGTGTCAACATCCATGATTTCATGAATTGGAACTCCATCTCTACTAAATCTAACTCAAAATCTTTTAAATACAGATAGCAATATCATAGATTTTGGAAATGTGGTTCTCATTATAGTGCAAAAGAAGGGAATGAAAACCGCTATTTTTTTTCTATTATTTGTCGAAATTGAGACGTCAAATCTAATAAATTAAGTTTGGACTACGTGTTATATGATTACAATATGTCATGTATTGTCGCTAATGTTATGAGGAGTAACATGTGAAAATGACGTAAAAGGTGATTAATTAATTTCAAGGTATTATACGTATTTCACCAAGATTTTGGACACGAATGCACATAAAACTTAACCAAATTGATTATAATTATTGATGGACTGATTATTATCAATTAATGTATATATGAGTCATAGAAGCATAAGATGTTTTGTGGAGTTTTCTTGAAATGTTACCACCCATAGATGAAGTACTCTGATCAGAAACACTTCTCACAATAGGATAAGATGCTTTGTGGTGTTTTCTTTAAACGTTACAACCCATAAACGAAGTAATTCGTTCTGAAACACTTCTCGTAGTAGGATAAGATGCTTTGTGGTGTCTTCTCTAATAGTTATCACCCACAATTGAAGTACTATGATCACAAACACTTTTCATAGAAGCATAGGATGCTTTGTGGTGTTTTCTTTAATGATTATCACTCATAAATTAAGAACTCTGATCAGACTCACTCATAAATTAAGTATTCAGACATGAAGCACATAGAGTGCTATTCAATTCTTCTTCGTGGCATTTTGGTGAATGCTTACAATACTTAAATAAAGTACTTGGAGAACAAACTATTCTCGTAGTAAGATATGATGCTTTGTGGAGTTTTCTTGAAAGGTTACCACTCATAAATTGGAGTACTCTGATAAGAAACATTAATGAAGTACTCTGATCAGAGTCATTCGTGGTGTTTTGGTGAATGCTTACAACACATTAATGAAGTGCTCTAAGAAGAAACTTTCTCGTAGTAAGATATGATGCTTTGTGGAGTTTTCTTGAAAGGTTCCAACTCATAGATGAAGTACTCTGATCAGAAACACTTCTTGTAGTTGGATAAGATACATTGTGAGGTTTTCTTTAATCGTTACCACCCATAAACGAAGTAATTCATTCTGAAAAACTTCTCGTAGTAGGATAAGATGCTTTGTGGTGTCTTCCCTAATGGTTACCATCTATAATTGAAGTACTCTGATCAGAAACACTTCTCATAGAAGTGTAAGATGCTTTGTGGATTTTCTTTAATGATTACCACCCATAAATGAAGTTATCGGTTCTGAACACTTCCCGTAGTAGGATTAGATGCTTTGTGATGTTTTTTTAATGGTTCCCACCCACAAATGAAGAACTCTGATCAGAGTCACTCATAATTAAGTACTCGGACATGCAGCTCATAGAGTGGTATTCTATGCTTCTTCGTGGTGTTTTGGTGAATAAGAAACTCTTATTGTAGTAAGATATGATGCTTTGTGAAGTTTTTCGAAAGGTCACAACTCATAGATGAAGTACTATGATCAGAAACATTTCTTTTAGTAGGGTAAGATACTTTGTGAGGTTTTCTTTAATTGTTACCACCCATAAACGAAGTAATTCGTTCTGAAATACTTCTCGTAGTAGGATAAGATGCATTGTGGTGTCTTCTCTAATGTTTACCACCCATAAATGAAGTAATCAGATATGAAACACTTTTTGTAATAGGATAAGATACTTTGTGGTGTTTTGTTTAATGGTTACGACCCATAAATGAAGTACTCTGATCAGAATCACTCATAAATTAAGTACTCAGTCATGAAGCACACAAAGTGGTATTCTATGCTTCTTCGTAGTGTTTTGGTGAATGCTTTCAACACTTAAATGAAGTACTAAAAAAAACTCTTCTCGTAGTAAGATATGATTCTTTGTGGAGTTTTCTTGAATGGTTACAACTCATAAATAAAGTACTCTGATCGAAAACAATTCTTGTAGTAGGGTCAGATACTTTGTGAAGTTTTCTTTAATTGTTACCACCCATAAATGAAATCACCGGATCTGAACCACTTCTTGTAGTAGGATAAGATGCTTTGTGGTGTTTTCTTCAGTGGTTATGAGCCATAAATTAAGTACTCGGTCATGAAGCACACAAAGTGGTATTCTATGCTTCTTCGTGGTGTTTTGGTGAATGCTTACAACAGTTAAATGCAGTACTCGGAGAACAAACTATCCTCGTAGTAAGATATGATGCTTTGTGGAGTCTTCTTGAAAGGTTAC
Source organism: Eleocharis quinqueflora (assembly GCA_964058865.1). NCBI lineage: Eukaryota > Viridiplantae > Streptophyta > Magnoliopsida > Poales > Cyperaceae > Eleocharis > Eleocharis quinqueflora. Next base: position 160,204 of record CAXKVX010001220.1, on the reverse strand, counting down.
CACTCATAAATTGGAGTACTCTAAACAAAAACACTTCGAATAATAGGATAAGATGCTTTGTGGTGTTTTATTTTATGGTTACCGCCCATAAATGAAATCACCGGATCTGAAACACTTCTTGTAGTAGGATAATATGCTTTGCGGTGTTTTCTTTAATGGTTACCAGTCATAAATTAAGTAATCGGTTTTGAACATTTTTCATAGTAGGATAAGATGCTTTGTTGTGTTATATTTAATGGTTACCACCCATAAATGAATAACTCTGATCAGAGTCACTCATAAATTAAGTACTCGAACATGAAGCACATAGAGTGGTATTTTATGTTTCTTCGTGGTGTTTTGGCGAATGCTTACAACACATAAATGAAGTGCTCTAAGAAGAAACTCTTCTTGTAGTAAGATATGATGCTTTGTAGAGTTTTCTTGAAAGGTTCCAACTCATAGATGAAGTACTCTGATCATAAACACTTCTTGTAGTTGGGTAAGATACATTGTGAGGTTTTCTTTCATCGTTACCACCCATAAAAGAAGTAATTCATTCTGAAAAACTTTTCGTAGTACGATAAGATGCTTTGTGGTGTCTTTTCTTATGGTTACCACCCATAATTGAAGTACTCTGATCAGAAACACTTCTCACAGAAACACTTCTCACAGAAGCATAAGATGCTTTGTAGTGTTTTCTTGAATGGTTACCCCATAAATGAAGTAATCGGATCTGAAAGACTTCTCGTAGTAGGATAAGATGCTTTGTGGTGTCCTCCCTAGTGGTTACCACCCATAATTAAGTACTTTGATCAGAAACACTTATCATAGAACTCTAAGATGCTTTGTGGTGTTTTCTTTAATGGTTACCACCCATAAATGAAGAACTCTGATCAGAGTCACACATAAATTAAGTACTCGGACATAAAGCACATAGAGTGGTATTCTATGCTTCTTCCTGGTGTTTTGGTGAATGCTTACATCACTTAAATGAAGTACTCGGAGAACAAACTATTCTCGTAGTAAGATATGATGCTTTGTGGAGTTTTCTTGAAAGGTTACCACTCATAGATGAAGTATTCTGATCAGAAACACTTTTTGTAGTAGGGTAAGATGCTCTGTTGGGTTTTCTTTAATCGTTACCATCCAAAAACGAAGTAATTTGTTCTGAAACACTTCTCGTGGTAGAATAAGATGCTTTGTGGTGTCCTCTCTAGTGGTTACCACCCATAATTAAGTATTCTGATCAGAAACACTTATCATAGAAGTGTAAGATTCTTTGTGGTGTTTTCTTTAATGGTTACCACCCGTAAATGAAGAACTCTGATCAAAGTCACTCATAAATTAAGTACTCTGATCAGAAACACTTATCATAGAAGTGTAAGATGCTTTGTGGTGTTTTATTTAATGGTTACCACCCGTAAATGAAGAACTCTGATCAGAGTCACTCATAAATTAAGTACTCATACGTGAAACACATAGAGTGGTATCCTATACTTATTCGTGATGTTTTAGTGAATTCTTACAACACTTAAATGAGGTACTCGAAGAAGAAACTCTTCTCGTAGTAAGATATGATGCTTTGTGGAGTGTTCTTGAAAGGTTACAACTCATAGATGAAGTACTCTGATCAGAAACACTTCTTGTAGTAGGGTAAGATCATTTGTTGGGTTTTCTTTAATGGTTATCACCCATAAATGAAGAACTCTAATCTGAGTCACTCATAAATTAAGTACTCAGACATGAAGCACATAGAGTGGTACTCTATGCTTCTTCGTTTTGTTTTGGTGAATGCTTACAACACTTAAATGAAGTACTTGTAGAACAAACTATTCTCGTAGTAAGATTTGATGCTTTGTGGAGTTTTATTGAAAGGTTACCATTCATAAATTGGAGTTATCTGATCAGAAACACTTCTCATAGTAGGATAAGATGCTTTGTGGTGTTTTCATGAATGATTACCACTCATAAATGAAGTAATCGGATCTGAAACACTTCTCGTAATAGGTTAAGATGCTTTGTGGTGTTTTCTTTAATGGTTACGATCCATAAATGAAGTACTCCGATCATAATCACTCATAAATTTAGTACTCGGTCATGAAGCACACAATGTGATATTCTATGCTTCTTCGTGGTGTTTTCTTGAATGTTTACAACACTTAAATGAAGTACTCGAAGAAGAAACTCATCTCATAGTAAGATATGATGCTTTGTGTAATTTTCTTGAAAGGTTACAACTCATAGATGAAGTACTCTGATCAGAAACACTCATGTAGTAGGGTAATAAGCTTTGTTGGGTTTTCTTTAATCGTTATCACCCATAAACGAAGTAATACGTTCTGAAACACTTCTCGTAGTAGGAAAAGATGCTTTGTGTTGTCTTCTCTAAAGGTTACCACCCATAATTGAAGTACTTTGATCAGTAACACTTCTCATACAAGTGTAAGATGCTTTGTAGTGTTTTCTTTATTGGTTACTACCCATAAATGAAGAACTCTGATCAGAGTCACTCATAAATTAAGTACTCGGACATGAAGCACATAGAGTGTTATTATATGCTTCTTCGTGGTGTTTTGGTGAATGCTTATAACACTTAAATGAAATACTCGAAGAAGAAACTCTTCTCGTAGTAAGATATGATGCTTTGTGGGTTTTCTAGAAAGGTTTCAACTCATAGATGAAGTACTCTGATAAAAAAACACTTCTTGTAGTGGGGTAAGATGCTTTGTTGGGTTTTCATTAATCGTTACCACCCATAAAAGAAGTAATTCATTCCGTAAAACTTCTCGTAGTAGGATAAAATGCTTTGTGGTGTCTTTTCTTATGGTTACCACCCATAATTGAAGTACTCTGATCAGAAACATTTCTCACAGAAGCATAAGATGCTTCGTGGTGCTTTCTTGAATGGTTACCACCCATAAATGAAGTAATCGGATCTGAAAGACTTCTCGTAGTAGGATAAGATGCTTTGTGGTGTTTTCTTTAATGGTTACGACCCATAAATGAAGTACTCTGATTAGATGAAGTACTCTGATCAGAAACACTTTTTGTAGTAGGGTAAGTTACTTTGTGGGGTTTTCTTTAATCGTTTCCACCCATAAACGAAGTAACTTGTTCTAGAACACTTGTCGTAGTAGGATAATATGCTTTGTGGTGTCTTCTCTAATGGTTACCACCCATAATTGAAGTACTCTGATCAGAAACAGTTGTCACAGAAGCATAAGATGCTTTGTGGTGTTTTCTTGAATGGTTACCATCCATAAATGAAGTAATCTGATCTGAAAGACTTCTCGTAGTAGAATAAGATGCTTTGTTGTGTTTTCTTTAATGGTTACGACACATAATTAAGTACTCTGATTAGATGAAGTACTTTGATCAGAATCACTTTTTGTAGTAGGTTAAGATACTTTGTCGGGTTTTCTTTAATCGTTACCACCCATAAACGAAGTAATTCTTTCTGAAACACTTCACGTAGTAGAATAAGATTCTTTGTGGTGTCTTCTCTAATTGTTACCACTCATAATTGAAGTACTCTGATCGGAAACCCTTCTCATAGAAGCATAAGATGATTTGTGGTGTTTTCTTGAATCGCTACCACTCATATACGAAGTAATTTGTTCTGAAACACTTCTCGTAGTATGATAAAATGCTTTGTGGTGTCTTCTCTAATGGTTACCACCCATAATTAAAGTACTCTGATAAAAAACACTTCTCTTGGAAGCATAAGTTGCTTTGTGGTGTTTTCTTGAATGCTTATCACCCATAAATGAAGTAATCGGATCTAAAACACTTCTCGTAGTAGGATAAGATGCTTTGTGGTGTTTTCTTTACTGGTTACGACCCATAAATGAAGTACACTTATCAGAGTCACTCATAAATTAAGTACTCGAACTTGAAGCTCATAAAGTGGTATTCTATGCTGTTCGTGGTGTTTTGGTGAATGCTTACAACACTTAAATAAAGTACTCGGAGAACCAACTATTCTCGTAGTAAGATATGATGCTTTGTGGTGTTTTCTTGAAAGGTTACCACTCGTAAATTGGAGTACTCTGATTAGAAACACTTCTCATAGTAGGATAAGATACTTTGTGGTGTTTTCTTTAATGGTTACCACCCATAAATGAAGTAATCGGATCTGAAGCACTTCTCGTGGTAGGATCAGATGCTTTGTGATGTTTTCTTTTAATGGTTAGGACCCATAAATGAAGTACTCTGATCAGAATCAATCAAAAGTTAAGTACTTCGTCATGAAGCACACAAAGTGGTTTTCTATGCTTCTTCGAGGTATTTTGTTGAATGCTTACAACACTTAAATGAAGTACTCGAAGAAAAACTCTTCTAGTAGTAAGATGTGATACTTTGTGGAGTTTTCTTGAAAGGTTACAACTCATAGATGAAGTACTCTAATAAAAAACATTTCTTTTAGTAGGGTAAGTTGCTTTGTTGGGTTTTTGTTTAATCGTTACCACACATAAAAGAAGTAATTCATTCTGAAAAACTTCTCGTAGTAGGATAAGATGCTTTGTGGTGTCTTTTCTTATGTTTACCATCCATAATTAAAGTACTCTGATCAGAAACACTTCTCACAGAAGCATAAGATGCTTTGTGGTGTTTTCTTGAATGGTTACCACCCATAAATGAAGTAATCGGATCTGAAAGACTTTTCGTAGTAGGATAAGATGATTTGTGGTGTTTTCTTTAATTGTTACGACCCATAAATGAAGTACTCTGATTAGATGAAGTACTTTGATAAGAAACACTTTTTGTAGAAGGGTAAGAAACATTGTAGGGTTTTCTTTAATCGTTACCATCCATAAACGAAGTAATTTGTTCTGAAACACTTCTCGTAGTAGAATAAGATGCTTTGTGGTGTCTTCTCTAGTGGTTATCACCCATAATTAAGTACTCTGATCAGAAACACTTATCATAGAAGTGTAGGATGCTTTGTGGTTTTTTCTTTAATGGTTACCACCCATAAATGAAGAAGTCTGATCAGAGTCACACATAAATTAAGTACTCGGACATGAAGCACATAGAGTGGTATTCTATGCGTCTTCCTGGTGTCTTCGTGAATTCTTACATCACTTAAATGAAGTACTCAAAGAACAAACTATTCTTGTAGTAAGATATAATGTTTTGTGGAGTTTTCTTGAAAAGTTACCACTCATAGATGAAGTATTCTGATCAGAAACACTTTTTGTAGTAGGGTAAGGTGCTCTGTGCTCTATTGGGTTGTCATTAATCGTTACCTCCCATAAACGAAGTAATTCGTTCAGAAACACTTCTCGTAGTAGGATAAGATGTTTTGGGGTGTCTTCTCTAATGGTTACCATCCATAATTGAAGTACTCTGATGAGAAACACTTCTCATAGAAGCGTAAGATGCTTTGTGGTGTTTTCTTTAATGGTTACCACCCGTAAATGAAGAACTCTGATCAGAATCACTCATAAATTAAGTACTCGTACGTGAAACACATAGAGTGGTATTCTATGCTTCTTCGTAATGTTTTAAGGAATTCTTACAACACTTAAATGAAGTACTCGAAAAAGAAACTCTTATCGTAGTAAAATATGATGCTCTGTGGAGTGTTCTTGAAAGGTTACAACTCATAGATGAAGTACTCTGATCAGAAACACTTATTGTAGTAGGGTAAGATGATTTGTTGGGTTTTCTTTAATCGTTACCACCCATAAACAATGTAATTTGTTCTGATACTCTTCTCGTAGTAGGATAAGATGCTTTGTGGTATCTTCTCTAATGGTTACCACCCATAATTGAAGTACTATGATCAGAAACACTTCTCATAGAAGCGTAAGATGCTTTGTGGTGTTTTCTTTAATGGTTACCACCCATAAATGAAGAACTCTGATCAGAGTCACTCTTAAATTAAGTACTCGTACGTGAAAGACATAGAGTGGTATATTCTATGCTTCTTCGTTGTATTTTAGTGAATGCTTACAACACTTAAATGAAGTACTCGAAAAAGAAACCCTTCTCGTAGTAAGATATGATGCTTTGTGGAGTGTTATTCAAAGGTTACAACTCATAGATGAAGTACTCTTATCAGAAACACTTCTTGTAGTAGGGTAAGATACTTTGTGGGGTTTTCTTTATTCGTTACCACCCATAAACGAAGTAATTCGTTCTGAAACACTTCTCGTAGGAGGATAAGATGCATTGTGGTGTCTTCTCTATTGGTTACCACTCATAATTGACATACTCTGATCAGAAACACTTCTCGTAGTAGGATAAGATGCTTTGTGGTGTCTTCTCTAATGGTTACCACCCATAATTGAAGTACTCTGATAAAAAACACTTCTCATAGAAGCATAAGATGGTTTGTGGTGTTTTCTTGCATGGTTACCACCCATAAATGAAGTAATCAGATCTGATACACTTCTCGTAGTAGGATAATATGCTTTGTGGTGTTTTCTTTAATGGTTACGATCCATAAATGAAGTACTATGATCAGAATCACTCATAAATTAAGTACTCGATCATGAAGCACACAAAGTAGTATTCTATGCTTCTTCGTGGTGTTTTGGTTAATGCTTACAATACTTAAATGAAGTACTCAGAGAAGAAAGTATTCTCGTAGTAAGATATGTTGCTTTGTGGAGTTTTCTTGAAAGGTTACCACTCATAAATTGGAGTACTCTGATCAGAAACACTTCTAATAGTAGGATAAGATGCTTTGTGGTGTTTTCTTTAATGATTACTACCCATAAATGAAGTAATCGGATCTGAAACACCTCTCGTAGTAGGATAAAATTATTTGTGGTGTTTTCTTTAATGGCTACGACTCATAAATGAAGTACTCTGATCAGAATCACTCATAAATTAAGTACTCAGTCATGAAGCACACAAAGTGGTATTATATGCTTCATAGTGGTGTTTTGGTGAATGCTTAGAACACTTAAAATAATTAACATAAAGAATATAAAAACATCCTAGAGAATATTCTCGATATTAATTAACAAAAAAATATAAAAATATTCTCTCGCAAGTACCTTCTGCACTCACTTTACTTTATGCACTGTCGTCTTCTCCAACACACTTTCTGATAAACCTAGAGGGGAGTGAATAGGTTTCAATTCAATTTTTAGGTTTATTTGACTATAATGCACAATTCAATTTCAAATAACAACATAATTACCAACAAGTTTAGCAACTTAAAAGTAAATCACAGAAATTTAAATAAGATAAGTTCAAGAAAGATCAAACAATAGTGAAGAACGCGTGACACCGATATGTTAATGGAGTTCGGCTATTGACGAGCCTACTCTCCGGGACTTTCGATCCCCCGATTTGGTAATGAGATCGAGCCGTATGCACTAACACAAAAATATCATTTACAATGGTCGAGATCTAGCTCTTTACACAATTAGGATAGAGACTAGACCCATTGAATATGCACAAAAGCAAGAGAATAACAATAGCTACACAATCTCTCAATTATCACAAATTATTTGGCTAATTTAGAGTAATTGAGCTTGAGATTTAGATCAAATGAAAGCTTGATTAGAGAGAAAAAATGGTGGCTGTTGGTAGGGTTTAAATTTGGGCAAAGATAGATTAAGGAAGGAGAAGAAGGCCTTATATAAAGCAGCAGCAAAATTCTTTCCAAAAATAGGGGATTTCATCCCAAACCCTTATAACGGTTGATAACCGTTATAACAATTAGACCAAAGTCCCGAGATTTTGAAAGCAGATGGACTAACCATTATATAACGGTTGGATCTGGAAACCAAAGGAGAAATCTGAGAATTTGTCAATTGTACTAACCATTATAATGGTCTGCAACCGTTATATAGCAGTTGGATCTGGAACAACAAGTTGAAATCTGGAACACTCAGGAATTGTTCAATTAATCCAACCGTTATAACAGTTGTAAATCGTTATATAACGGTTGGATCTGGAAGGTTGACACACAAATGGGAAGGCCTTGGAATTCAGTCATAAGAGCTAACCGTTATAACAGTTGAGTTCTGGATTTGGTTTTTCTCAAGCTTAATCACACTAAACCATCCAAATTTACAAATTAATTTACTAAAACCTTTTTGAAACTTCTTGATAAATGTTCTAAATGTCCATGTTGCATTTTCAATTCACGTTGCATGTCCAATTCTCCAATTTTGCAATACAGTATGTGCAACAAACTTAAAACACAAAAGCATGATAAAATCCAAGATAGTTTTGCAAATCGACAAATATAAAGATATTGTTAGACACAACAATCTCCCCCTTTTGTCGATTTGCAAAACTTGCAATTATATGTGCATGTATATCACGATTAAAGCGCATGTTACTTCTCCTCATTTTTATAAATCGAGGAAAAGGTTTTGCATTTAACATGAATGTGAGATTCCCCTCATTGTATGCACAATTTTATCACAAGCTCCCCTTCAACTTATGCATCATCTTATATTCTTTAGAAAAATTCAATTTTCTAGCCCTAGATAACAAATTTCTTTCAAGCTTTGCAGAAGCGTATTTTGGAATTAGGGCTTACAAGTATATGAGTTTGTTTGAGTTTTATAAAGAATCAATTCATTCAATTTACTCCCCCTGAATATATGGCAATTGGTATTGGGGGTATCAACCTACAAATCTCCTAAGTTTGACATTTAGGCACCCAAGAAACTTTTGATTGATTGCTTCCCTTCCTAAGGGTGCATTTTAGTGAAATATGACCATGTTGACAACAATAATTACAAATGATATTAGTGGGAGGGTTTTCATTTTTCTTAACAAATCTAGTTTGAAAATCTCTTTTCAAATATTGAGTCTTGTTCTTTGGTTGGTATGTATAGTTAAAATTTTGTTTATGCATGTATGAACTATTTGAGTGTTGATGAACAACGTTTGATTTCTCATTGTATCTAACAACCCATTGGACATGATTTTTATCCTTAATTTCGTACCTCCAACAGGTTTGTTCTCTATGGTAAACATTGTTGGACCATGGTGGATTGAAGTACCTAGGGATCGATTTGGATTATTGTTGAACCGATACTTAAAGGCATATGTTGGTACAAGTCTATCTTTTTGGTATTTTGTATTTTTGCCCCTTTGAATATTATTGTTTCCCTTGTTTTTAGGGTTTTGAGGATTGTTAGATTGTGAAGGTGTTGAATTCTTCTTATACCCTAAACCCGATTTGACATGAGGCTTTTGTCCCTCTTACAACTTGCTCAAATCTATTTTAGAGTTGCTTAATGACTTTAGTGTTTTATTTTCCTTTTCTAAAGTTTTCACTTTTTCTTTTAATAAATCTAACTCTTTTGTTTGTGTTTGACAATTCTTTTCTAATTCATTAAACTTTTGTAGCTTTAACTCGTAATCTTTCAATTTTGACTCAAGCTCACAAATTTTACATTTTAAACCATCAATATTGTTACAATGAGTATTCTTGTGGCAACAACCATTTACTAACCCCTGAATGGTGTTTTCGATTTCATTTATTGGCGATATAGAGGTTTCATTTTTCCTAGAAATTAAATTGGAGGTTAGATATACCTCACTAGCCTGGCTAGTGAAAGTAGAGCACACCATTTCTTCATCTTGCACCATCGATTTGCCCTTTGATTTTGCTATATCGCTATAGGAGCACATCGATTTATCCTCCTCATCCTTTGATGAAGCTTATCTTTTACTACAATTTACATCAATACATTCAACATTTGTTAGCTTGGTTGTTTTAGAGTTGGTATCGCAATCATACCAGTTTACAAGAATATTCCATATTTCAAAAGCGTTATCAAGTTCATCAATTGTTTTAATTATGGACTCATCAACCAAATGGAGTAATGCATTGATGGCATAGTGATTATCGCTCTTATTCTTTTTGGAACTCTTTATCAAATTGGTAGTTCCTTTTTCAGAGGTTGGTACATACCCATTTTCTACCACATGCCAAACCTTAATTACTTTTTAATAAATTTTCATTGACATTCTCCAAAATGAAAAAGTATAACAAGTTTTCCCAAATATTGGAGGTTCCTTTATATGATCTAGAGATGTCATTTTGCGGATCTTTACTTGCAACTAAGTAATTCTCAATTAGCAAGTTCAATCTGCTCTGATACCACTTTGATAAACCTAGAGAGGGGTGAATAGGTTTCAATTCAATTTCTAGGTTTATTTAACTATAATGCACAATTCAATTTCAAACAACAACACAATTACCAACAAGTTTAGCTACTTAAAAGTAAATCACAAAAATTTAAATAAGATAAGTTCAAGAAAGATCAAACAATAGTGAAGAACACGTGACACCGATATGTTAACAGAGTTCGCCTATTGACGAGCCTACTCTCCGGGACTCTCGATCTCCCGACTTGGTAACGAGATCGAGCTGTATGCACTAACACCAAAATATCCTTTACAATGGCCAAGATCTAGCTCTTCACACACTTAGGATAGAGATTAGACCCGTTGAAGATGCACAAAAGCAAGAGAATAACAATAGCTACAAAATCTCTCAATTATCACAAATTATTTGGCTAATTTAGAGTAGTTGGGCTTGAGATTTGGATCAATGAAAGCTTGGTTAGAGAGAAAAAATGGTGGTTATTGTTAGGGTTTAAATTTGGGCAAAGATAGATTAAGAAAGGAGAAGAAGGCCTTATATAAAGTAGCAACAAAATTCTTTCCAAAACAGGGGATTTCGTCCCAAACTATTATAACGGTTAGACCAAAGTCTCGAGATTTTGAAATCAGATGGACTAACCCTTATATAACAGTTGTCAACCGTTATATAACGGTTGAATCAGGAAGCCAAAGGAGAAATCTGGAAAATTGTCAATTGTACTAACCATTATATCGATCTGCAACCGTTATATAACAGTTGGATCTGGAACACTCAGGAATTGTTCAATTAATCCAACCGTATAACGGTTGGATCTGGAAGGTTGACATATAAATGGGAAGGCCTTGGAATTCAGTCACAAGAGCTAACCGTTATAACGGTTGGAAATCGTTATGACGGTTTAGTTCTGGAATTGGTTTTTCTCAAGCTCAATCACACTAAACCATCCAAATTTACAAATTAATTTACTAAAACCTTTTTGAAACTTCTTGATAAATGTTCTAAATGCCCGTGTTGCATTTTCGATTCACGTTGCATGTCCAATTTTCCAATTTTGCAATGCAGTCCGTGCAACAAACTTAAAACACAAAAGCATGATAAAATCCAAGATAGTTTTGTAAATCGACAAATATAAAGACATTTTTGGACACAACACTTTCCTTTCGCCATTCTCATTCTCCCTTTCTTATGAAAAACTTATTTTTTCATCACAAGCACTTGATCGACAAGACAACCGCTGCTCCCACAGTTTGGAACTTTCTAAAGGTATGCACTATGAAAGGCAAATAAAAAGACATACTGCACTAAAAAGGAAAATATAAACCCTTCTCATTATACTAATTTTGTTTGAACAAAATAGAACAAAAATATACTAATTGAAATTGTTTTTGAAATCTCATAACACTATTTAACCGAATTTTAGTATGAGATAGCAAAGTCATTGCTCAGTCAAGTAATTATGCTTAACACCAAACTAATTAATTTTTTCCTTCAAATAAAAACATACTAATATTATTAGTACAAACTTAACTTTGCTGGAACACTACACTATGAATAAAATTACAACATTTTTTTGTTATGAGAACCAAATGGATCATGAGAGATTATCCAAAGGCCCCATATACAAGTAGCAGGTTGAGTATCCAAAACCCTAAACCCTAAAGACCCATCAATTGGACTAAAAAATATTGCATGGATTTATTGTTTACAATAATAATATACAACTTGATTGATTTTGTGCAATAGCAATTGAGTAACTTCTAATTTGAAGATGGAGATATAGTTACAACTTGGATAACATTCTTAACAGCAATAAATACTCTCAGTGAAGTATCAAGAATTCAAGATGCATTACCATAATCAACAGAGAAGCGGTTTTACCATGTTTCCTGAAGAATTAATCGTCATGGTTATATCACAACTTATTTTAAGCTCTCTTCAGCCTTTTGTCGATCTCTTCAGCCTTTTGTCGATCTCTTCAGCCTCAAGTTAACATAATTAATATACTATGCATTCTTTCTTTTATATACGTGTCCAGCTATAATATTATAAATAAATGTTACTTCTAGATATTTTCATATACATTTTTTTTTTATTTTTCTATGTTTTCTTGTTGTGTTTTTGTTTTCAATATTCATTCACTGTTTGATCTACTTCTTGAGTGTACAACTAATTAATTTTCCTGTCAGTTTCACTCTATTTTGTTGTTTCTTGTTTCTACATATGGAAAACGTTTTTCTTTGTCGAAGGACAATACAGTAAAAAAACAGATACAATAGAAAGGGAATTCTCAATCTATTTAATGAACCTCCTGCAACCTCGACTCTGAGGGCACACTCTATTGCCTGAGCATTTCCTCTCGACGATGATGATAACTTCCAGTTGTGTTGGGAGAAGGTCGTCAACATCTTCCGAGAAGTGACGTGGAAAAATGGCAAGCTAAACAAAACAATCATTAGTGCAACAGTTTATGTTGCTAGGTTTCGAGGGGATGGGATGACCATAGAAAATTTTGCAGTGCTACGTGTCGATGGAATTATGAACAAAATAAGCTTTGTTGTCAATTATAGGTTAAGTTCAAAATCAGAAGTTTTATATGTACACCACTTCTCAAAATTATTTGATTGATCCATAGATTGTAGTTGTCAAAATTATACACAACTAAATTTTATAATTTTCTACTTTTCCAATTAATATGCACAAAAAAGTATGATCACAAATAAAATAATTAAAATCCTCACAATCAAAGCTTTCATAATGACTTGGTTGTCATACTTTTTGATTGCTACTATTTTGTGCTTGGTGACATCGTTGTTTTTTTGGTATATTAGTTGACTAAAAATATACATTGTCACATCAAGCATGAAATATACTACCATGGGTACAGTTACATGCATAAAATGAACGATTCAGGTTGCTTTCTGTTTCAGATACCTTCACCTCACATGAAAGTTTGCACTTTTTTTGCAGATAGCCTCCTCCTATGAGGAGCAACTTGCATCACTCTTTAATTTCATCTCTTAATTGAAAAAAAGAAAATTATTCTGTTATTGAGTGTTAAACCTAACTAAAAATGATGAAGTAAATTGCTGTGTTATTACTGGTCCAACCAGGCTTGGCATCACTGAAATTTTATTTTAGACCACAAGCTCAATTAAACTAAGCATTGTTGAGTTAATTATGCTCCAATTTAGTGTTGGACGTAAAGTCATAATGCCACAATTATAATATTTACTTATATGATGGATTTAATGTTGACACCTACAAACACATTTGGAAAATAATACAAAAACATATTCGAACAACAGAGGAGAAATTGGTACCTAATTCAATGAAGACAATGGATTGGTCGAGAAGGAGAGTAATAGGAGATGATGGAGAGTAGGAGGGAAGGAAGGTGCATCGGGGCGAGTTAGTGAGGTCTAGGGTTTTGTCGAGAGAAAGAGCAAAGAGAGAAAGAACGGGGAGATTAATTAGTTAGAGTGATTTTGAGTGCGAAGATTGACGTCGGATCGGACGATTTAAAATACGATTGATGTGAAAAAAAAATGGATCTTGGAGTTCGAACCCAGAATAATACAGTCCAGAGCACCTTAAACATAATCATGCTTTTTATTTAACATCTTTGAATTTCAATACAAATCTGCACCGATTTCCAAAAAATTTCATCGCCCAAGTCCCAAAAATCTCGCATCTTTCTCTCTCCTCTTCTCAAAACCCTCATTCCTTCTGCTGCTCAACTCCCAACTCTTGTTTCCTCCGAGTCACCTCTGGTGCTTCCCTCACTCGTTCTCTCTTCAAACCCTCACTGGTCTAAAGATAACAACACTAGCCCTCTTTAAACAATTGTTTGTTTTGATTTTCAATTGCTTTGATTTGTGCTTGATTTTTGCGTGCCATCCGTCTAGTATGCATATGTTTGGTTGCAAGTGACTGATTTTTGTAAAAGCCTCATGGCATCAGTGTAGTCATCAAGCCTCACATGTGAGAATACAATGCATAGATTGATGACCTACTCTAAAAGGTGGGTCATTTAAATTATCACAACTAACATTCATTTTCCAATATATTTGTTATATTTTATTTTCAGAATGACATTGCTTTTGGGTCCTCTAAAAGCACGAAAAAACCACTTTACTGAAGGCCTTAGCTAGAAAATCGGATAAATATCTCAAGGTGCCTTGATTTCTTGGTAGTTTAATTAGTTATTACATTCAATAATGATCATCATAATTTTGTTAAGGTTCGTGTAAATTGATTTTTTATCATAACTAATATTGAGAACTATTTTGAACAGATAAAAGAGAATATAACCTCTAATGAGCACCGAATGAATGAGTTTGTTCCACATGGAATAAAACCTATTTCAACTGAGCCTTAACACATGTTATTTGTTTTGCTAGTTAATTGACAAGTACAATCACACTATTAGGTATGTTTCTTGTTAATTACCATTTTCTAATTGTTAGAATAAGGTTGTAGCAGTGTTTTTAAAATCGGATCGGACCGGACGGTCCAGTCGAAAAAAACTGGAACCAAGGCTTTTCCGATTCGGTCTACAGAGAAAAACAGAAATGCAGAGGACTCGCTAAAAACCGATTTAATGCATCGATTTTATTAAAAAACAGTGAACCGATTAGAAATAAACCCGGTTTTAACCACGATATCATCATCTTTTCGATTCTACTCTCTGCGTATTTCACAATTTCTCTTTTTAGATGAATTTGCTCCCCTCTCTCTTCTAACCAGATTGGAATTCATCGCAAAATTTAGGAAAAATATCGAAAATGATTGAAATCATGCTGATATTATGTCGTCAAAATCTTCTCTTGATCAATAAAGACCTACATCTCTCATACCTCATTCTTGATGCAGAAGAATTTCTCCACATTGATTTGTAGTGGTTGAAATTCAAAACAAGAGCAAATTTGTAAGCATCTTGTAATTATTAGACATTTTTTCTTGTAAATATTGGAACTTAAAGTTAGTTATTGTACTTGGTCAAATTTAGTATAAATGTTGAACGTCCACAATATGCTCGATGAAATGCTCAAGTGAATTTATGCATCAATTTGACCCTGTTTTTAGGTTCCATGCTTTGGCTATTGGTGGATTTTAATTTTCTGTAAATTGATTTCTAGATAGTTAAAAGTAAAATGAAATTTTTTGTAATACATGCATTTGAACTTCATATGCAATAGTGTGACTGTGAACCTTTGAGCATTCTGAGACTTTACCTCAACACCATTATAACATGGCTTTGCTCGCATGGATCAGCATCACAAATTTTAAAATTCAACGAGTGTAATGTGCGTTAAATATATTAATAGGTTCGTCCATCTAGAAGAAACAAAATTATTTTCATGTCAACTCCTAACGAAAACCAGTAAACCAGAAAAAATATATGTATCACATTGCAAATGATCTCAATATGGTGTCATATATTTCAATGTTCTTTTTCATTCTTTGTTCATTAAAACTTGTGGATTAGTAGATATTTAGAAGTTAGATATAACTATCGGTTAGTGTTCGCAGACATGCTAAAGCAGCAAAATGGTTGTAGCAGTGTTGGCTAGCTATGCAATTGACTTTATTCAATGTGAAATTGATGATTTCCACAATATTTCTCGACTGGTACAAAGAAAGCAAATGGATAATTTTTTAATTGATAGATTTAGCAATATGGTTGTTGACTAATGATTGCTTTGGACAAGAAGTCGGGATAATTTTCATCTAAATTGAGTTTAAGTATATTTCTTTTTTATATATGGTCATTATGTCGGAATAATATAAGTGTTTGAAAAAATCAGCAGTTGAACCGGTTGATCCAGCGGTCCGATCAATGAACCGGTGACCCGAAGGTTTTTCGGGTCGACGTCCGGTCCGATTTTAAAAATGCTGGGTTGTAGTGATGATTATGACATTCACCTTGTGTCAATAATTGAACATTTATAGTACTATAATTAATTTCTCTCTAACTTGATTCAAAGCTGAAAATAGAGCTATTTTGATGGTTTAATGCTTATATTTTCTTTAGATGTACTTATTTTTGTAAAATTAATGTTATATGCATATGTTAATTATATACATTCCATTTATTTATGTTGAAGTGCTTTACAACATCATTGAAATGATGATAAGAAAAAAGGCCAGATTCACTTGAAAATATATTAAGATAAGTAATTTGGATTTTGTAAGAATGATATATTTTATATATATGCAGACATGTTTTGCAACCTCGGTGTTTATAATTGAAGATAATCAATGTATAAACCTCCCGATGTGGAAAAATATTTTTTCAATAATGAGTGGCGTCAATTTATATTAAATGTTACAAGTCATATTTTTCAACCTCGGTGTACACATAATACTTTATTTGGCAGTCTCCATTTTAACATGGAAGTCTTTATGTTAAATGTTACAAGTCTTTATACTGTATCACGTAACTGTTTATCGCGTAGCGAAGGACACGAGAGGGGAATAAGAAGTGGGGGATGATATATTAACTCAAAGAAAAATTTAACTACTAATTATTATTATTATTTGTTAATCAGTAACAGGCAGCAATCAAATTCATTCTAGATCTTTGTATTTTTTTTGGGATTGGGGGCATAAAATCTTTTTAAAATGCTGAAAGAAAAGAAAAAAAAAAGAACCAACAAACGAATGAGAAAATGTTTGTTTAAATAGAGTTGAAAAGTTGAAAGCAAAAGATGGTTCAAATAATAATTTCGTTAAGCTTAATTAGCTAGAATAAATATATGACTTTGGATACTGAATCTTCTAATTAAGTCAATTGTATCCTATCACAATTTGTTCATAAAAAAAGAAAATATGATTGCATGTTGATTGAACTGCTTTCTCTAAAATATAATAATTAAACATGAGAAGAGTGCATATTCAGCCAGATCATGACATATTATATAACTTTTTTTTCAACTATATATAAACAACTAATTAATTGCTTCTACATCTTACTTTGGTTCCGTAAGAAATTCATTAATAAAATATATTTTTTTATTCTCTGGAGAAAGTACGCTGAATTTCCTATATTTTTAGTTTTCACCAAGGTTTGAAATATTGTCTGTATTTTGAAAATAAATAAAGTCTCCTACATTTTTTAAAGAGTTGAAATAACTTCCTCAATCTAATTTTCATTTTTTAAGTTGATGAGAATATTTTGTTATCCAATTCAATACTAGAAATAAATTGAAGGGTTATTACAATCCTTGAAAAGTGTAGAAGGAACTAAAATGAACTCATGGTAAGAATTACAAGAGAATATTTGTAATTCTTCCCCTGTTCACATTTTGATGGCATTCTTCCATGCATACAATATTTTTTTTAGAAAGTCGAAGAAGATTCAAAAAAGTAAAATGTGGTATTTGAGAAGTATTTTCAGAAGGAAATTAATGTATCAGTTGGTCCGTGTTTTGTCTCTGAAATGCCTCAAAATACATGCCTTCTTACAGTCAACGTGCGATCAAAACGTGAAACTCGTGCGTCAGCGTCAGTGCCAGCAAGAGATATGAGAGGCAGAACACAGGAGCACTATATCAACGTACTTTTCAAAATTGAATACAAGAGACAAAATTGATGAGGTGTGCTAGACACCAACCAATGCTTTGCTAGATATTTGTTTTACAAGATTTAGAAACCAAATTTTCACTGTAAGTTCGGTTGCTAACAAGAAAAGTAAATAAACTTAATTGGTAGAATCATCGAATGCTGTTGACTAGAAAATAGAGATCTGAGTATCTGACTCGAGTTTGGATAAACTCGGAAACACTAATTAAATGGTAACATTCAACAATTGACTGATTTTTTCCGTTTGATCCTAAAAAGAATAAGTTTATATTCATGATGTAGTTTAAAAAATTTGACAGTGTGACTCTATATTATGCGTTCACGTTCACGTTCACGTGTGTTTTCTAAACAAATGCGTTCATAAATCGATGTCATTTGAGTTGACAAAGCAAAAAATTTTACTATGTAATTTTAAATATGCGTTCACGTCTGACTGCGGCGTCTAAACGTGTGTCCAGGCGTCACATTCACAACATTGTCTGAATGCAACTTTCAGATGCAGCGTTCAAATGTGAACCCTGATCCAAAATTTTGCACCATACTTAATCATTGTTGTCGTTTGATTTGAATTCTGAACGCATGCGTATAGTCTGAACATGAACGTGAAAAAATAGAACCGTTACTATTAATTTTTGAAACTAGAATCATAAATGTAATTCTTATTTTTTTTATTTAGAATCAAATAAAAAAACAATTCCAATTACATGACTTTGATGCCATATTAAATTGTTTTGGTCTTTTGGGTAAATGAGCCCAACTACAGAAGGCCGTAGTTCAAGCCCAACAACTTGAAATAAAAAAAAAATAGATTACGCAATTTCGAATTTATTTTTTCTTGGAAGTGATGCGTGATGTTTCTTAGAAGTTTTCCTACATTTAATTAACTGCTGCTTAGTGTGATAGATAAAATATAATTTTAATTTTATTTGCATGTAGCATGTGCAAAATATAGAGCTGCAATAATCGAATACGAACGAGCTGAATAAGATTCGAACTTGTCTCGAGATACTACCGAGCTGAGCTGAGCTGGCTTGTCTCGACACCAGGCGAGCTGAAAGCATCACCTCAAATTTGTCTCGTTTACAATTCAAGCTGACTCGTATCGTCTCGTCTAGCTCGTGGACATCTCATCTAACACATTCAAGTTGTCACAAGTTATAATGCAAAGTTGTAGCTCATCTTCAACTTATTCAGCTCATACAAGCTGAAACTCGTTTTCATAATTTATACAAGTTGTGAAGAAAGAAAGAGGAAGTGAAATGTGAATATCAGAGTAGGTTTTTAGGTTAAGTGATTTCAAAGAAATAGCTAAGAATTATCTTATTTTTATCGAACAGTTTATAATATATAACTTGTTAAGGAAGTGAGCTGTAACTAGACGAGCTGAGTCAACTTCGAGATCGTCTTGACAACTAAACAAGCTGATCAGCTCTTCTCGTTGAATCTCGAGCTGCTGATGAGATTTTAACGAGTCGAACACGAATGAATCATGAATGACGAATATTTCTTGCATCTTGCTAGGATATAATGTAGCACATATATACCACGCAAGCCTCCGTTGTGCATTCGTATTTATTTGATTATGTATTTACATTGTGGCTTTTATTTTGTTAAAGTAGAGATTCTTATGTTTAAACAAATTTTATTTCTCATTCGAAAATATTTTACAATTAGTATAATAACTTTCTAATATAACATTCTACGTACTAATATTATATATGTTTCCTACACTTTCAATCTCCACTTTCTATCTAACACTTTTTATTTGGAAGTAAATTTGTTTTGCTCTTGATTGCTGTCAAATGAGAATTAAGACCCCTTGTGTTCATATTAGCTAATGATATGCTCTATACTTGAGATATATATTTGGCTAAATAAAATATCTAGAACTTTGGAATAGTCAGTGACCAAATATGAAAAAAATGTTTCAAGCTGCAAGAAAAAAAACGGACTGCAATGTTCTCCGTATGTATCGATCCTTTCTTGTCATATACATGTATACATGGGTACAGTTTATACTATATATATATGTAGTTTTTTTAGAACATTTGTATTTGAACCTGATGTGTGTTTATGCAAATTTCAATATGACCCCTATACTTGCAACGTTACATTTTTTAATGTAATCTTTGTATAAATATATATATATTATATTAGTATTGAGATGGTATTCACTACCGACCAAGCATATCCTTCACAGATGTGGATGCACACGAGATAACCTGTGTATTGTGTCACTCCAACGCTTCAGAAATAACAGATCATTTGTTCATCACATGCTCCTTCTCGACGCGAATATGGAGTCGCATCAGCTCAAACAAGTATTGTAGACAAAATACGATCCTCGAGTTCTTGCTTTCAAACAGGCAAAAGCTACTCACAAGGAATGAGGACACACGCGTCGGGGACACCCTCATCCACCTTGTGCTATGGACGATTTGGAAGGAGAGGAATAAACACACCTTTCGAGATCACGCTACACCGGTCGACCTAACCTTGATGCAAATCTGTAGTGACTTTACACAATGGATGGCCGGATAACCGTCACACACCGGAGTAGCTAGAATTGTAACATCTAGGGACGTATTCAATACTTTTTTGTATATACATTTTTCTTCCTACATGTACATACTTTTATTTTAATGAAATTTCGAGATAGGCAAAAGCCTAATCTCCTTCAAAAAAAATATTGACATAGTATTCGACTTCAATTTGAAAATTTTCAGGCTCCACCCCTGCAATTTTGGGTTGAGTTTTGGCAGCATTGCCTTCTCACACTCCCTCCCTCTTATTGTTGATTATTTTTTAAACAACGGTGGACTGATTATTTCGGGTTGCTATCAATCTATCATAATGCTTTTAACTTGTTTAACTTGATTTCTTTCGTGAAGACATAACGACTTTCTCTCACGTCGGTGATCAGATCTCTTGATAAATCGTGTCGAAGAAGGAAATCTGAAATTTTATTACTCGAATGTCTCATTCTAGTACAAGTACGTGCGTGATGTCTTTTACAACATAAGAAGAGGGTATATATAGCTAGCAGTCACACGATAGATCATTTAAGTGTAATAATGAAATATATAATTACATCATTATTTACATTATCCGACCGTTGCTTCGGAGTACAGCTGATACTGATATATATTCGGTGCGTGGATCCTTCAATTTCTCGTCACCAAACAAAAACTGAGAATGAACGTTGTGAGAAGAGGACGAGTTAATAGTCTTTTAATGCTCCGAACTCATTTACTGCAATGAATATTAGTTAATACTCTGAAGTCTTTTAATGCTCCGAGGCCAGATATTGTCAGGCTGAAATCAAGAGGATGTGCTTCATTGTGGCCTTTCTGAAATATCTGGGCAGAAGGCTAAAGATCCACAAAGTGAGACCGTATCATCAGCCATCGAGCTTCTATAGCCAGTATGAATATAGAAGTTTAAGCTTTGAAATGCCTTCTTCCTTATGGAGAACGAGATTATTGTCTTAACACGAGCCCTCGAACAAATAACTAAATGAACTTCCAAACGAGTTCCCGAGCGAACACTTGTGCTAGCTTCTGAGCAAACCCTCGAGCAAACTTCTAAACGAGCTCCTTAACGAGCCTTCGAACAATCTTTTGTGTGAACTTTCTCTGGTGCCATTAATGGTCGTCTCCTTGTTGTTTTCCTTTGAAGTAGTAAAATGGAGTCAAATTCCTCTTCTAGTGGGACTGTTCTTCTAAGAGTGATCCAAATGATCCCTTTTCTGTACCAGACCTCCCTTGTACCGACTATACCTATTCTGGTAACCCCTATTCCAATATAGTTTCCATTGTTGATGATTTAGACTCCCTATCTGTTGATTGGGATTAATTACTATAGCTCATCTTATTCTCATATGAGAAATAATTTCAATGTCATTGCAGATCATAAAATGTCTTCGAGTCACTTGTATTACCTCTCGGATGATGAAGGGAACAATAATCCTTCGGGTCCTATCGGAGAAAACGAGGGAGAAACTATGTTGCAAAATACGGAAGGGAAGGAACCTTCGAAAGTAGTTGGGGAAAAAAAATTCTTCGAGAGATGCTGAGGGACAAAATCTTTCGGCAGAAGAAGATGATTCTTCTACAACCGAGAGTGACTTGCCATCCGAGAGAGAGGATGATATTTCCGAAGAACAATACTATGTGGTAATTTTTCCAAGCACTTCCTATTCAATATTATCACATATCATCTCTGAAGGTATTTTCTAAACTTGAAACTATTTTTGCAACGAGAGGCATGTCGGGTTCCAAAAGAGTATATGGACAGTATTGACACACATACAGCCACACTCTGCCACAGAGTATCCGAGACTAGATTAGTTTGGATAATTATTTATTAGTTGTATTGTTAAGGCTATAAATACCATAGCACTATTGTAATGTTATTATGCTGATCTTAATACAAGAAACACATTTCATTCATTCTCTCATCTGTCTCAATTCCATTTCTATTATCTTAGATGGTATCAGAGCCAGACCAAATCAAGAATTCCTCTTTTTCCCTTCTTCTCTCCTAATTTCCTCTGTTCTCACAAGATTTCAACAAGAAACTTGAATCCATCAATGGAAACTCTTCCCACAGAATCGAGCCATGTCTCCTCCTCTTTTCACTCGATTGCTACTAAAGAAAATTCTTCAAATCAAGCCACGATGAACTCAATTGTCTCTCTGACGCTGCCGATCGCAATCAAACTCAACGAGAGTAATTTCCTCACCTGGAAATCACAAGTCCTTCTGATAATCCATGGCTAAGACCTCACAAGGTTTATTGACAGTTCACCCCCTGAGACAACTATTCAAACCACGGCTAGCCAAATCGAGCTAAACCGAGCATACCTATCTTGGCACACGCAGGATCAGCTCCTACTTGGGTGGCTCTGCTCATCATTGACTGAAACCCTCTTAGCTCAGGTTATTTCAAGCTCCACTACTCGCGATTTCTGGACCTCTCTCGAAGACTATTTTTCATCGGCATCTCGTGCAAGGTTGAACGACTTGAAAAGACAACTTCAGACTGCCCAGAAAGGAGAGCTCAGTTGTTCCGACTATCTTCTTCACCTCAGACGGATTGCCGATGAACTCGCTTTCATTGGCTCACCTATACCTGAGGAAGATCTTGTCACAGCCACAATCAACGGCTTAGGCACGGAATACAACTCAATAGTCACCGCCCTTGCCACTGCCAGATGCCATGGTGTTTTCTCTTTCTCGGATCTCAGAGGTCTACTTCTCGGCCATGAAGCAATGCTCCGAAGTCAGACGACACAACAGTCCCAAGCCTTTTACACAGCTCGTGGAGAGAGAGGAGGAAGCTCTCGGTTTCGCAATTCCACCAACATTTCTTCTTCGACCAATCAAAACCGACCTAGTGACTTTCAACACAGGCCTTACAACAACTCTTTTTAGAGCCAGTCTTCCTCTAATTCCATTTTGGGCTCAAATCTAGTTAATAATGGCAATGGGGCTGACAGTAGACTCATTTGTCAAATTTGTTTTAAAATTGGACATAATGCAAAATTATGTTACAGGAGATATGACAAAGACCAAGAATGGAATCCAAATCCTCGTTTTAAAGTGTATAATGTGCAAGTTCTTCCTACAACAAATGAATCAACAAATTGGGTGATTGATTCGGGTGCAAATAACCATGTTACAAGTGACATTAATAATCTCTCTTCATTTTATAACTATAATGGACCTGATAAGCTTCAAATAGGAAATGGTATTGGTCTCTCTATTTCTCAAATTGGTTCAACATCTTTTTCAACTTCTAATCATTCAATTTCTCTAACTAATGTTCTTTATGTTCCTTCATAGCAATTCAAAGAAAAGCTATGAAGGAAGTGATGAGCAAAGATCAAGGTAAATCTCTGGTCGATCATTTTCCATTTCAAGAATTCACTGATGAACAGATTGTTGAGCTTTTTTTCATGTGCTGGTTTACTGTTAGCTGACTCTCTTGACGAAAGTGTAGCACATGTCAGATTCCTTAAAGCCCTGTCAAAAAAACAATTCAATAGTGCAGTGGAAGAGATGGAATTCAGGGTGAAACATGGGGTTAAATTCCAAAAAAAAAGAGAAAGATAAGAAACAACAATTAGATTCTATTATTGCAAATGTGGGCCAAATGGTTGATATATGATAATTTTGAGTTGGAATGCTAGAGGCTTAAATAAGCCTACAAAAAGAAGATACCTTAAAGAATTGATAATAAATAATAAAATAGATATAGTTGGAATACAGGAAACTAAAAGAAATAAACTGTCAAATAGATTTGTATATTCTTTTTTACCAAAAAGTTTTGCATGGTGTTATTTGCCAGCAAAAGACACTGCAGGAGGGGTCATAGTTGGCATAAAAAAAGATCTATATTCTATACAATTCTCTTATTGTGGTTATTTTAGTGTATCACTAATACTAAATAATAAACAAGGAGAGGATTTAATTGGTATTACTGTAGTATATGGTCCTACCAAAAATCCTTTACATAAAGATTTTTTTAAAGAAATTAGATACTTACATGAGATGTGGGATGGGGCATGGATTGTGTTTGGTGATTTTAATGCAATAAGATATAGACAAGAAAAGAATGGAGAATTATTCAAATTCCCTGGTGCAAACAGATTTAATACCCTCATATCAGATTGTGAATTAGATGAATACAATCTGAAAGGGCAAAAATATACATGGTCAAATATGAGGTCACCCCCTGGGATGGCTTTGTTAGATAGATTTATGTTCAATAGGAAATGGGATTTGAGATATCCAAATGGGGAAGTAAAAGCTCTGTTAAGATACAAATCAGACCATTCTCCTATTATATTCAATTCTGGTGCAGCTTAGATACAAGTTCACAATTTTAGATTCAATAAGAATTGGTCCAAAGAGCAGAGCTTCAAGGAACTGGTTCCTAAGTGGTGGCATGATAACAGTATTAAAACAGATAAAGTTGCCCAATGGGTGAATAAAATAAAAAATCTTAGGAGAAAGATGAGGGGATGGGCAAAAAAAATTTATGGGGAACAAAACAGGAAGAAACAAAAATGTGTTGATAAAATCAGTAAATTAGAATTATTACAAGAAGATGGCTGTTGGGATACTAATGATTGGACATAATACTTAACAGCTAAAAATACCCTTGAAGCTATATATGAAGAGGAGCAGATAGATTGGGCAATTAGATCAAAAACTGAGTGGATTTTGAAGGGAGACAGAAACACAACCTATTTTCATAAAATGGCAACTATCAAAAGAGAATTGAAACAAATTCATACCCTAAATGTAAATGGTATAGAGACACAGGATAGTAAACTAATTGAAGATCTAATAGTTTCATACTATAAATCATTGTTTAGTGTGGAAGGAAGTACACATGTAACTATTGGTGAGGATTTTTGGGAGACAGAAGAACAAGTGTCTGAGGAACAAGCCATAAATTTAACTAAACCTTTTTCTGAGGATGAGATTGAAAAGGCCATCTTTTCATCTGAAGGGGATAAGGCACCTGGCCCTGATGGCTTCCCTTTCTCCTTTTATCAAGAGTTTTGGGGGTATTAAAGTATGATATCATAGAGATGCTAAATAAATTCCACTCCTTAGAATTAGATGTCAAAAGATTAAATAAGGCAGTAGTGTGTCTGATACCAAAAGTACAACAGGCAACAGAAATGAAGCAATACAGACCCATTTCTCTTATTAACTGTAGCTATAAGATCATTACAAAAATCTTGACTATGAGGTTGGAGCCAATTGGAAACAGCTTGATTGATTGGTCTCAAGCTGCATTCATGAAGGGTAGCTATATACTTGATAATATTGTTTGTGCCTCTGAAGGGTAGCTATATTCATGAAGGGTAGCTATATACTTGATAATATTGTTTGTGCCTCTGAAATTATCCAGTACACCAAGATTAATAAACAAAAAGGGTTCATACTCAAAGTGGATTTGGAAAAAGCATATGATAGGGTAGATTGGGGTTTTTTGCTTGAGATGATGAAAAAGATAGGGTTTCCTGATATTTGGGTTCAATGGATAAGCAATCTATTAAATAAAGGGGAATTATGCATCAATATTAATGGTAAATATTCCAATTATTTTGAGGTGAAGAGAGGATTGAAGCAGGGGGATCCTCTCTCACCCTTACTCTTTATTCTAGTGGCTGATATCCTTAACAAAATAATTAAGAATATTAAAAATGCAGGTCTGATCAAAGGTTTAGGGCCTGTGCTAGATGATGGAAGTCAAATTTCTAATTTGCATTATGCAGATGACACCATACTTTTATGTCCAGCTAATGAGAACATGATACAAACTTTGAAATGGGTGTTTATTGGCTTTGAAGCTCTCACAGGTATGAAGATAAACTTTGATAAGAGTGAGGGATATCCTATCAATCTGTCTGAGGAGCAATTAATCAAATTTGCTAATATCTTTGGATGTAAATCAGCAACCTGGCCTCTTTTGTATTTGGGTATTCCTATACATTGGAAAAAAGCTACTGCAAAAGATTGGAAAGGGGTAGTGGATAGATTCCATAAAAGACTACAAGGCTGGAAAGGGGGTTACTTATCTAGAGGGGGGGAAATCATTCTTATTAATAGTGTGTTAAACTCTCTACCAACCTATATGATGAGTTTTCATTACACTCCTGTTAAGATCCTGAAAATAATGAACAAAATTAGATCAAAATTCCTATGGCATGCTGGGGGAAAAAGGAAACTGCATCTTTGTAGTTGGAAAATGATATGTAGACCAAAAGCTTTTGGTGGCTGGGGGGGTAACAAACTTGAGAGATTTTAATATATCCCTACTGTGTAAGTGGATTTGGAAATTAAAAGATCCAAACACTGTTGGATGGTGGAAATCAATTTTGATATTAAGATACTCAAAATCATATAACAGTGCTAAGTGGTCACCTTTCTGGAAGCAATTAAAGAAATTTGAACATATTATGAATATTAATATGACCATGGAAGTAGGGAATGGGCAGTCTACTCTCTTTTGGAAGGATACATGGCATAAGGATGTGCCATTGTGTGTTACTTTTCATGCCTTATATCAGATTTGTATTAACAAAAATAGTACTGTTGAAGTTATAGCATTGAAAGGCATAGGAAGCATCACCTTTCATAGGCAATTGTCTAGGTATCAAAGGGAGATGATGGTGCAGTTACACTCAATTGTAGCATCAATTGTTCCCCTTTCAGTAAACAAGGATCAGGTTTGCTGGCAGGGAGGGCAAAATAGGAATTTTAGTGCTAAAAAAGTTTACAATTGGCTCATGGATACTGGTATGGGAGTGGCAGACTTGAATATGATCTGGGAAATCAAAATACCCATAAAGATTCAAATTTTCTTGTGGTTGTTAGTTAGCAAAAGGCTACCAGTCAAATTATTCTTGAAAAATAAAGGCATGAATATAGATGTCCAATGTGAATTCTGTACCCATGAAGAGAGTATTGAGCATCTATTTTTTAGATGCAAATATGTAAAAGAATTATGGAGGAGGGTATTAAAGTATTGGAATATACATAATGTCCCCCACATGTGCAGAAGAAGATGAGGCCGCCATACTTTCATTAAACGAAAGCTTACAAAATAAAAGTCTAGCATAGACATCTATACTATTAGATTCAAAATGCTGAAAGTAAAACTAAAGCAATTTACCCTTTGAGTTGAGATGATATGCTAATTTCAAACTTGAGACAGATATCTAGTCTCAGCTGAAATTACACCAAACCTCCAACTCAATTATTCCCACTGAGAAATTATCAGATGCACAGATGAATTATTGATTGTAAATTACTTAAAGATCAGATCATTGACATATAGCTTTTTGATGATCTTTAAGTTGATTTACCATCTATTAATTCATCTGATCTTGTTTCTGAATTATTACAAAACTAGCAAAAAGACTTAAAATCAACACGAGTTTGAACTTCATAATAAAAAATAGTGACAGATTCAAAAACTAATCATCCAGCAGATCCTCATCACTGTCTGCTCCTCTCCAATTGCTAACCCCCTGCACCCCTACTTCATCATCCACCATCTCAGTGACTACAACACCTGAAATCTCATTTTGAGTTCCCTGCAATATGTCAGATTGAAAAATTGGCCCCACCCTAGGCTGGGTTCCTGTCCAATAATGAAACAGGTTTATTGTCAATGTGATTAGTGTTCTGATACTTTTAATTAGTCCATTGCTGAATATCCTATTGTTTCTTTCTAACCAAATTATCCAAGTTCATGCTGCCAACAAAGTACCCCAGTGAATAACCGTATTGTTTTCCATTTTTAATATACATATCCATATAGATTCTAGAGAGGATAAATCTAAAGGATTGTTACCCAAACATTGATTATTTATGTAGACCCAAAAATTCTTTATATGTGAGCAGTCTATAAATAAGTGTTGAACTGATTCATTTTCATTACAAAAGACACAATTGGATGATCCTGGCCATCCTCTATTTAATAGATTATCTCTAGTTAAAATGCAATTATTTAAAGACAACCATAGTAATAATTTGTGTTTTAAAGGAATTTTAAGAACCCATACAGTTTTGTTTAAATTTGTTTGTATTCCTCCAAAATTTAAGAAAGTGTACATAGAATGCACTGTATACTTACCTGAGTTCTCTAATTGCCATATTGTTGTATCTAGCAAATTAGAGAAATCATGATTATTCAGAATTTCTAGAATATTATTTTTCTGAACCCTCATCTCCTTACTTACTCCTCTAGTCAGGTACAATTTATATTACCCTTATTCCAGACCTGTGCTACTGACACTAGTTAATTTTTTTTATTTCTGATACACAAGTGGGTATTGCAATTTAAGGGGACAATTATTATAACATGTATCATCCCAGAAACTGGTTTTTTCTCCTGATTCTACCACTTTTTTGGAACCTATTTGGATAAATTTGTATAAAGAGCTCACATCTCTCCAGAAGGGAGACACTGTTGTATTTTGACTAAATTTACCATATTTAATACTAATCAGATCCTTCCATATTGGTGTGATTTCCTCCTGACTATTTGTAATAAATAGCCAAGCCCATTTACTGATCAAAGCTTGATTGAATTGTTGTAAATTAATTACACCCCAACCTCCATTCTCTTTACTTCTACAGACCCTTTCCCATTTGACTAAATAATACTTCCTCTTAGTTGAATTATCTGCACCTGCCCATAGAAACCTTCTTCTTATCCTGTCTATTTTTATGATTACCCATGGGGATTTTGAACATTGACATATAGTATATTGGAATTGAACTAAGTACTGAATTTAGCAATACTAGTCTCCCTCCCATAGAAAGCATCTTTCCCTTCCACATTGGTAATCTCTTGTTTATTTTGTCTATTACAATTTGTCAATCAACTCTTGATGATCTTTTCCAATGTAATTGTAACCCCAAGTATTTAATTGGGAGTCTACCTAGCTTGCAGTTTAAATTAGATGCATAATAAGAGGCCATGTGGTTCTCAATATTCAAAGGGATTAGTTCAGTTTTGCTATAATTGATCTTTAAGCCAGATACGTT
This sequence comes from Eleocharis quinqueflora, assembly GCA_964058865.1. Classification (NCBI taxonomy): domain Eukaryota; kingdom Viridiplantae; phylum Streptophyta; class Magnoliopsida; order Poales; family Cyperaceae; genus Eleocharis; species Eleocharis quinqueflora. Next base: position 130,966 of record CAXKVX010001220.1, on the reverse strand, counting down.
TTGAAAACATGTTAATGCTACATTTAGGTTATCTAACATATTTTTATCTGCTTTTAAAAAGAGAAGTGTGTCATCTGCATACTAAGTTTAGTTTATCTAACTTAGGCCCAAGACCCTCAAAACTATTATTATCAATCCCTTTTGTTAATATTTTATTCAACCCTTCAGCTGCCAAAATAAATAGGTATGGAGAAATGGGATCACCCTGCCTTAGCCCTTGTTTACATTCAAAGTAAGTACCAATATTACCATTGAATAATACTGCACTATGGCCCTTATATAAGAAGGCTTTAATCCAATTGATCCACATTTTATGAAAACCTCTTTGCTCTAAAGTGTGAATTAAGTAATTCCAATTAACATTATCAAAAGCTTTTTGATAATCTAGTTTGAGGAGTATACCTTCTTCTTTGTTTTTTTCACATGGTGTAGAATCTCATGTGTTGTTACCACTCTAATCTATTGTTATAGAATTCATTGAACAGTTTAAATATATCATGCTTAATTATGTTCCAAAACTTTTGATAAAATAGAATTGACAGTCCATCAGGGGCAGGGGCCTTATTTGGATTCATTTGCATTACAGCTTCATAAATTTCATCCAAAGCAAATGGTTTTATAAGATCATTGTTTTCTGTTAATGTGACTTTCTCATCCTCTTCCCAGATTGAACTCTTAAATTCAAGTATAGGATCTTTTGTATATCCTAATAATTGTTTATAATATTGATAAGCATATTTTTCTAGAATATTTATATCAGTTATATCTTCATTATCAATTCTAAGTGAGTGTATTGTGTTTCTTGCTTTGTTAGATGATGATATCTTGTGAAAAAACTTGTATTAGCATCACCTTCCTTAAGCCAGTCTATTCTTGATCTTTGTTGCCAGCAAATAGATTCATTCTTGTATATATCCATTAATTCTGCTTTATTACCATAGTATTCATTAATTTCTGTGTCATTTAGATCCCTTTGTTCAGGCACAATTTCAAAATGATCTAGATTGTTTAATATAGCTTGTTTTTTATCCTTAATTTCCTTTTTTAAATTACAGCTCCATCTCTTTAGTTTGGTCTTGATATAGTTAACCTTAATAACCCATTCAGAGGCTTTGGTACCTATTTGTAAAGAATTCCACCAACTTTCCATTTGATTATCAAAGTTTGGCTGTTCTAACCAGTACTTTTCAAATCTGAACACATTTTTCTTGAGTGTGAATTGATTTCCAAATTCTAACATTATAGGGTTATGATCTGAGCATTGTTTTGTCAATGTTATAGATACAGTATTTGTATATGAATCACTCCAGCTTATATTTCCTATGTATCTATCTAAACATGTTTGTTGGTTACTAGTTCCACCTCTAGCCCATGTAAACTTCTTATTATTGCATTTATAATCTATAAGATTATTATTCTCTATTCAATTATTGAAATTATCCATATTCCTATAATCAAATGAAACACCATTCTTTTCTTCCCTCCCTCTAATTACATTAAAATCCCCACTTATTATCCAAGAATCTTGCCATATTTGACTTAGAAAATCTAGTTTTGTCCAGAAAATATTTCTTTGATTAGATAGAATAAGCCCATAAACTGTGGAGCAACCCCATACTTTCCCATCATGTTTATTTTTTAACACTGCTGTTAGTGTATGAATACCAGTGATCCAGTTAATAACTATTAATTTTTCATTGTTTATATCCATAAGGATCCATCCTGAGTGTTCTATTGCTGAAATAAAGTTCCAATTGAAATTTTGTTTTATGTTATTTAAGTATCTATATGTAAATTTTGATTTTTTAGTTTCTTAAAGACAAATAACATCACATTGCACTTTTATTAGTAATTTTTTTTTAAATTTCTATTTTCTCTAACATACCTAATCTCCTGATATTCCAATTTATTATCCTCATTTGATAACTCAGAAATCAACTAATAATATTTTACTTAACCTTTCTATTACTTTCCAAAGAAAGCAGCTACTTCTGAGATTAGATTAACAATTTTATTGTGTCCAGTTAATCTAATTTGCCTAATGAATTCCTGTTTGGATTGTATTTTTTCATTAACTTTAATACCCCAGTCTATGAATAGTTTTTCTATGTCTGAATCTGTGAGTTTTGCAAATGGAAAATCATTCAATATAAGAGTAGATGTACCTGACTCAGCTTGCCTTCCCTTCTTATCATTAAACCTTGCTGCTAGTGCCACCTAACTGTAATCTGATAGTATTCTTCTTTGATGTATGGGAGCTCCTTCCAAAGGCTGATCCACCTGCACCAGCATCAGATTTCTTTGAGACATCTGCTCCTTCTCCTCTAAAAGATATTGATTCTCATCTTGACTGCCTTTTGCCCTACTAGTATCCCCCTTTTTTTGTTGTTCTTGCTTCATCCTCCAAACTTGTTCTTTGAACTTCTTGAGCTCCATCTTTAGTGCTCTATTCTCTGCTATGGTAACCTCCATATCCCCATTTTCACTTACCACTTCTTTACCCTTTCCTTTTGGGTAGTCATATTGTTCTCTGTTGGATGAATTTTCCATTTTTTTCTATTCTTAATCCTGGCTGGGAGATGATATTACCATTGTGTTTGAATTTCTTTGAAGTAACCTCTTTGACTTTCTTCTTTGGTGATACTATTTTCAGGTTTTTCTGTGGTATGGCTACTTTTTTGAGGTTATTACTTCCTATTGACCTTGACTGGGTTGTTGAGCTCACTAACTGAAGCTTCTTCTGTTGAGGCGTTGTAGTTTGTTTTGGTCTGTTTTGTGAACCTTTTGACAACTTTCTTTTTTTTCTCCCACTGCTCTAGGAGGTATCATAGCATCATAATTGAAACCAGAATTCAGCTTAGGGTGAGAAATACCAGCTTCCATTGGATTGTTTTGATTCCCAAATCTTTCAATTTGAGCTCTAGCATTCATCTGCAACTTCATTGCCCCTAAAGCTCTAGAAATATCTTGGGTGGTGCAGTTAAGAAGTGGCTCAGATCTGTTACTTTCTACCTCTATTTCCAGTTCTACTTTTTTAGATGCAACAGTTGGCCTATTAACCTCAAACCACATAAGACGTGGTACCAGACTCATGTCACCTATCTCAACTCTCACCCTTGCCCATCTAAGGTCATCTCCACTGCTAGTATTACTGTCAACCTTTATGAATGTTGCAATTTTGTTCACAATCTGCCTCAAAACCTATGTGTCTCTCATATCATAGGGTATGTTCCTGATCCTAATCCAAACTACTACTCTTTGGGATTTGGGAAAAACTTCAGTGAAATTTGTTGAAACCGTGAACCAATATGGTCCCAACTCGCAAGATTCTCGCAAAAATCTTGAGCAACTACTTTGTTAACCCACTCTCTAGTACCAGTTATGAGAAATCTGTTGTTACCTATCAGACCTACTGTCCATGGCCCACCTATTGCTAGAGGTCTAGCCAGTTGAAGACCAGCGAGCAAATCAGCAGGGCTCAAGTTTTCTGGAGCTTGGATTAGAACACTTTGCCTTAGGTTTTGATGAGTTTGGTTGAAACTTGCTCTTCCAATCGTGATTCTGTGGAGTGTGAATTCCATTGGAGCTCGAATTTCAGATTTTCTATCCAAGATCACTTGATTCTTTGATTCAGGGTTTGAGAGGAGATTTGCTTTTGCGATTTTTGGAGGAGATAGATGAAGAATGGGGTTTTCTTGAGATGTTTTAGCCGATGCATAGGAGGAAGCGATATGTCCTATGCAGTTACAGAGGTAGCAAATCCTCGGGTTTCGACAATCATTTATCTGGTGCCCCTTATCGCAGCATCTAAGACACCTCTTTTCTTTAATCGGTTTGAATCTACGGCGGAGATAGGCATCTTTATTAGCCTTATTTTGTTCCGTCATTTCAACAGATCTTTTCTGTAACGTCTTTTCAGTAGCGGGACCCACACTGATATTCCCTGCCTCCATTCTCGGGAACCGTCGTTTTGGCCAGATGGCACCTCCAGTTTGTTTCCTTATGATAATTCCATTTGTTTCACTGCCATGTAGGCCCGCTATCAGCTTTGCTGCATATGATGAAGATTTGTTATCCGTTCCAAATCTTTGAATTAGAGTCTGAGCATGCGACCGTCAATCTTGAAGCTTCTCCATAGCCATACGATGAAGTCCAATCTCAGAGGATTGACAATCTTGAGAATACACCTGTCTTCTTGAAAATCCGACGGTGATCTTGAGAGAGATTAGTGATGCTTTTTGAGGAAAAAAGTGAAACTGGACAAATTGTATGTCTTCCTTCTAACAAACCAATATATCCTTTCTGTTTTACAGAAGGTATGGATTCAGAAATACTGTGCAGTGGAGAAATGCTCAGATTGCGACATGCAGGAATGTTGTACAGCGAAGAAATGCCCTAATTGTGGCGTGCATGTGAGCTAGATTGCAGCCCACATGAATTGCTTCAAAGATCAAAATTTACTTTGGATGCTTGTATTGTGCGACCCACAGGAATAAACTGTGCCTCGTAGTTCTGTTGTGGAGGAAAAGCTTCCAGATTGTGGCTTGCAAGAGCTAAATTGTGGCTTGAAATTTGCTTCAACTCTTCAGCCTGAAGCACAACAGTTCGTATGTTTGTCATAATTTTTTCATTCGGATTCTGATTTAGACGATTAAAAGTTTGTTGCGAAGATAAGAAAAATCTATACAATAATACAATCTTGGCATATAAACATTGACATTTCACAAAACAAAGGCAAATAAAATTAAAACTATGAATTTTGATCAAACTTCACAAAAGAAAATCCTAAGTTTTATATATATTATTTGCACTTATCAGTGAATTGTTACTTTGTTCGCAATTGCAATCCGGAGAAATAAAAACACCGTTTGTAAGAAGTTATGGCAAATTGGATATCTTCACAAATGATTATAGCCACAGCCGTTTGATAACATTGTGAACAATGTAGGATTAATTGATTTATATATTCATAGCTTGAGGAGTAGAAAATAATTAAAATAAAATACAGAGTATGGATGTAATTTACCTTTTATTTGTGTTAAAAGTATAGTTAACGATTAGCTGTCATATCATAACAAACCACATATATAAATCAGAACCGTAATAGAAAGAGAAATATTTTTTCCGCAAATTACTTCCTTCACCATTCTAATTAATTATAATTTTCTACAATACAAAATAGCCTAATTGAAAAAAAAACAACACTCGTATTAAACTCTTGAAAAAAAAACAAAAAGGAAGATTTTCCGTGTTAATTTCCACATATATAAATCTTTCTTTTCTGTTTACAAATCACCAAAATTACAAAACCAGAAATTGATCGACATAACACAAACTAGAAACCTTTTTTCTTTTGCTAATTCTTGTTTTCTTTCCCTTTTTTTTTCATATAAATCCAATATCCAAAAGATGAACCAATGTTGAACATTTTGACTCAATGAAGAATTGATTGTGCAGTGTTCATGGGAAAGGAAACTTAATTGCAATTGAATAGTAGCTTATGAGTAAAATTGGTATGTTTTCGCTTGTATAATAATCTGCCTGAGTCCCCCTATTGGTGACAATATCATAAGAATAAGTCCAAGCACGATGCAGATCTGAAGAGAGAAAAATATAATAATAATAATAATAATAATAATAAGTTCACAATTATCATTTCATACGAGTTCAATAAAGATGGCATTTTGCTTGAATTGAGTACTTATTTGTCACACAACAGTATATGTTAGTATAGCATGATGTAACTTAATCAGGAGTTACTCATAGAAAGTTTACTGAAGTTCCAAATTAACGACAGTAAAAAAGGATTACGTACCCAATTAGTGAACCAGGAGAGGCTAAATCTTTTGGGCTTGTAGATAGCCAGCCACATAATGCACGGTAGCTGCAAAAAAGGAGAAAGGAAATATATTAGAGCTATGTTTATAGGACAATAGGACATGCTCTAAAATAAGTTAGTATCCTGTAAAACCTTCTTGCTGTTTTTTAACAAGAAATTTCGACTTACAAAATATGTAGTCGGTGCAAATGCGAATCCACCAAAGAATCCAAGCAAGCCACCGAAGAATGGGAAGGTCATCCCAATGAACATTGTAAATGCTGCATGACGAAACCAGTTTACATATTTAATTTTATTCTATTAGCGGGAAAAGTAAACTCAAAAGTGTTGTAAAAACATATTTCAAGCATTGCGTACCAACATATACGCTCCGAGTAATTAAGCGAAGGCCCATACTAGGTGGGAAACGTAGCTTTTTTATTAGCACAGTCTCTATCATGTCAAAGACGGGCATGGCATATATCTGCAAAGACAATGTAATTTTCAAATGCTTGAAAAGAAATGCATCAAGTGAACTTAATTATGCTTGGATCGATATACGGGTGCACACAGATTTTACTTAAATTCAGAAGGCTTAATTTAGCTTAATTCAATATATAAGATTATCAAATTTACATAAGCAGCTCACCAAGACTTACTGTGTAAGTATGCCATGCGACATATTTCTAACTCACAACACAGAAAAGAAGGTGTTGGGACATTTGTGATAATATATTTAGATTCAAAACATATGTACCTGGTAGCTACCGATGACATGGATGACAACAAACATGTTGGCCATAGCAATGAGCCACCGTGGCTTCTCCAAAGTTATCAAAATATTATCATACACCACATTTCCAAATGCCCAATACCCAGCAAGGGCTACCGGGAAATAACAGAGCGCAACAACAATATAGGCCACAATGACACCTCTCCACATGGGTATCTTCGATGGCTTTTCGGGGCTTGAAGGGATGGTTGCCTGAATTTCAAGCACCACATTATGGCCCGCATAGGCGAACGCCACATCACCTAGAGCGCTAAAGAAGTCGAACACTTTGCCGGGTGTGCTATGAGACCTTAGGTCATATGACACGTCTGGTAATTTTCCTTTGTCTACTGAGGCACCCCATGCAATGGTTGAATAGCTGGAATGTAATTGATGCACAGATTTAATTATATAGTCAATAAAGAAATTAGTATTGGGGACCTAAAGAATTGAGTCAAATAACAACAGATGCACAACAAGCATGCACGTATACACTAATTATCTTTGCACGTACAAAATGTCAGAGAAAGCAATGCAGTAGATCTTAGATTGGTTTTCAGAGGAAACGACAAATCATTGAAACTCCTTGTATTGGATAGCAATCAATCAAATAAAATAATTATTTTAAATAAAAATTGGAAGAATTGAAAACAACAAGGAATTTATTACCTGAGTGACATAACAGCAGCAGCCAAAGAAACACCAGAAATGGAATTAAAATTGGGCAGCTGAGACAGTATGAAATGCACGGATCCAAAAATCATGATGAAGTAGGTTTGTTTGATCTGTTTGCAACTGGGACATACAGCATCATGGAATTTCTTCAAAGATTTCCCACCAGTGACCATGTACACGATGTTCACACCGACCTCCACAATCAGCTGTTGCGGCACCACGATCCATAACCCCAGTTTCTCCCCAAATGCATATTGACCAAGCTCGTGGTACCGATCAAACCGCCTGCCTGGTACCATCTCGTGCATTTCCACCATTTGCCATAGCGTGTACAGAGTGATTACCCATGATAAGATAAGTACTGCTATGCCGGGCCCCCTAATGGAATTACAATAATAAATGTCATTAAACAAATTTGACGAGCATTTGAATGCAGGGCAGGCAATGATTATATTGTGGATGTGGGTAGGTAGTCTGGTACATTAATTATTAATTAACATAGTTTCTTCTAAGAAAACAATAGAAAATGAAATGTGAGATATCTCACGTACCATCCAAGTTCTGACATGGCATATGGTAAACTGAGCACACCAGCACCAACCATGGCTGTGACATTGTGAAATGCCGAGTACCACCATTTGGCATTACGCGAAGATGTGATCGGGAGCCAGGCATCAAGTGATGCTTCCTTTTCTGACTGCATTTTTATTTATTTTGTAAGCACGAGAGGGCATAAACAAGTTACTCTTTGATAAACAGTACTGGCAGGTAGCCGTTGGCATGCTTAGATCAGATGAATAACTAATTGGTTGAATAATCATCAATGCTGTCACAATTAATAAAATAATTATTGCAATCCTGTGTTGTGGGGCCTAGAGAGAGCGAGTTTTCACAGAAAGCAGCTTAGTGAACTGTTCAGACTCAGAGGGTACTATGCACTATGTTATGGATCCAAAGGTTATTGTCATTTCCACAAGCACTTTATGGGCATCGTCGTTCTTTAGCAATTGCAGGTCTTGGTTATGGCGCCACACTTCCACCCCATACATGATACATGACACATTTCCTTTGAACTCACTTGCCCGATGTATTTCCTTTAAAGGGTGTGTTTGGATCACTTGAACTAGTGGTGTGGTGTTCTACGAAAAGCTTGCTATTATTTTGTTTTGGAAATCATGGCGAAACAAACATAAAATTGGGTCTTGAGTTAGCAGCAGAAGTTAGCTAAGATACTGACCAAAGAAATGATTGAGGAAAGTATGGAGACCGATAAAGTATATAGAGGAGGGATTAATTAACATTTGAAAATGTTTATTTGGGGTTGGGAGTAGGTACACCCATGAATGCAATATTTGATTGTGTACTTATGATTTGAATCATTGAATCAATGAATTACATTCTCTCTCTTCTTAAATTATTTGGAGAGAGAAAAATAATAAATTATTAAACTATTAAGAAAGAGAGTGTAGTCCATTGATCAAACGGTTTAAACCATGAATGCACAATCAAATGGTGTACTCATGAGTGTACCCACTCCCAACCCGTTTATTTGACAATATTACAATTGGATTTTAAATAAATTCATTAAAATTCATTAAAAAATACAAAAACAAAAAAAAATGTGTATGGATAAATTGTTGAGCTTATAGATTACTTGTATTTACAACTTGGTGTGATTTGAGTCATTTCATACTGAATCATGAACTATTAAATATTAGCCGTTAAAAGTACATGAAACTTGATGATTTTTTATAGAGGATGAAATAATACTCAACATTGTCAAGGATCCCTCCTCAACTATATAATATACTAGCAAACTTATAAATATCAATTTTTGTTTGTTAGGTTTACATTATTGAAATTATATGATGACACATTTTTCTGTGCAAAGTATCCCTAGGAACATAACGGGTATGATTGAAATTTTTTTTAATTGTAATTGTCAGTTTAAACTCATTTTGATTTGACAATTTGCAAAACAATTACTATTAATATTTGCACAAATAACTAGTTAAATTTTGTTGAAGAGCATGTTAAAACAGGTACATTTGATCATGGCAAATGTCATAAACATCATGTATAAGTCAAGAGGAGCAATATGGCGCAAGAAGCAAGCAAAGGAGAGGATCACAGAACCATGCGTTATTGTAACGCATGAGGAACTCGTCACAACAAATTGCAACTAATCATAACGGATGCTCAATGGGTCATAATGGGTTCCTGACAAGAGTACCCACAAGATAGGAGATTAGAAGCTGTGAAAATCGACTAAATATAATTTGAGTCATGCATTATTGTAACGCATTCCAGATCCGTCACAACGGGTTCTCCATCTATTATAACAGGTTCTCGAAGAAGACGGCCCAGAAGTCAGTTGTAGAGGAGTTCAAGGACAAAACTGGAGCTTGCCCAATCCGTCACAACGGATCCTGTAACAGGTTGAAGACTTATTGTAACGCAGGGAGCTCTGGTTCAATATTTCAAGATCCAAAAAGTGTTATGTCTATATAAACTTGTCTTCTTCGCTTAGTTTCTTAAGACCATTATAAGTAACATGGGATTATCCGAAGAAAATGTGTTTGAGGAAGTAGATAATTTGTTTGAAAGTATATATAGAATATATTAGAAGCGTCACTCTCAGATAAATTACAAATTTATAATTTATTTGAATTTTTATTTTAATTATCACTTCAAACTAAATTAATTATATGTGTGAATCAGACTAGAGTGGCATCAAATATGCCCACAGTATCCAATCCTTCATCAAGAGGAAGAAGTATCATTTCTCGTATGTTAAGTCATGGACCGGTTTCTTCAGCCCTTTTTCTAAGTCTATGATATAAACAATGACACACATTCACCATCAACCCCAACAACGACTAGTACATAGATACAGCTCTACACATTACCCATGTCAAGTGCAGTCAACATAAACCATGACAATGAAAATTTCAACATTTTGCAATTTTGACATCATCAAGTCAAGGGCTTGTTTCTAATTTTATTGTACATGGCTCTCGATATTTCTGTCGTTACAGTATCCACAGTAGCTTCTGAATATTGTTTCACTGCAGCTAACAGGATTCTAATTGACAAAAGAATGCGATTGGGTTAACTGACAAAAGAACGCGATTGGGTGCGGAAATGTTTGAGGCACTAGTTTTAATGAAGGATTGGTACGATGTAGAAAAAAGACTTCAGGATAAGTCTTGGATGTATGCAATTGACAACAAAGTGAACGAACAAGTTACTCGCGCATAAAACAAATATATTATATTGAGCATGGCTAATGTGAAAACGTTTGCACTTCGGCTGAAGTGCAAAAGTTTAATATTAGCCAACTTTTTGTGGTCAAAATTTAAATTTAAGTTGCTCAATAAATTCTTCATATCAAAATCTTGTAGGAAATAAAATTTCATGATTTTTAGAGCTTTCTAACTATATTTTAAATATTTTTAAAAACAGTCCAGTTTAATATTAAAAAAACATGACGTTTTCAAGGCTGTTTTTAAAAATATTTAAAATATAGCTAGAAAGCTCTAAAAATAATGAAATTTGATTTCCTACAAGATTTTGATATGAAAAATTTATTGAGCAACTTAAATTTAAATGTTGACCACAAAAAATGGCTAATGTGAAACTTTTGCACTTCGACCGAAGTGCAAACGTTTTCACATTAGCCATACTCATATTATATTACTATAGTATATAAAATGTTTAAGAATTTTTCCTATGTTTTTTTTCATATTAAAAAGCAATATTTGAGGAAAATTTTGAATTTTGGAATTTTTCCTAATTTTTTTCCTATTTTTGGCTTTTTATTTTTTATTTTGTCGAAATTTTGAAAAAACATAATAATTGTCTATAAATGTTAAGAATTTTTTCATATTTTTATGATTTTTATTTCTTTTCAGAAAAATGCCATATATATGGTGTTGCTGAATAGGTCTTTTATGTTTATGGTTCACCGTACGCTTCTAATATATATTTGAAAAGATATAATTTAAGACTTAAGAATAACGCATGCAGATGTATATTTAAAAATTAGATATGACACATGCAAAGTTGAATTGATTTTGAAAGATATTAATTTCGTCTCTCATCAACGAATTAAAACTGTGTGATTGTAAGTAACCTAGGGAGGTACCTTGATAGAAGAGAGAGAGGCTTCCGGAGCCGGAGGTGATGATGGTTGTTGAGTTCCCATGTCTGATTGTATTGTCAGTCGGTGACACTGACAGAGTGACAGTAGCCCTTGTTAATTTACCAAAGGAGAAGAGAGGGATGCATGTAGCATGTAGCTAGTGATGCTGTGATGTAGGGAAGACGAAGAAATGGTAGTGTTTGTGTTCCCATTTATAAGTCTGAAGTCTTATGAGAGAGGCCTCTGCACTCTGCACTTTGCACTTATCAGGTGTAATTATGTGGTGCAGGAAAGAACAGCGAAGCAAGACAAAAGTTGCAATCCCATGGTCTCCTATTGTAAACTTCTCATTGAATAATAAAATAATATGGGGCCCAAAGGCAAATCAATCAATTTTCTCAATTAATACAAATTTATTGCATAATTCGTAAATAAAATAAAATTTTCCTCGTTACCAGCAACTATTTGTTTATTATTTTAGTTGAATGGTTGTATACTTAATTAAAAAGCAGATATTACAATTCTAGGTTGTTTATTATTTTAAATTATTAACTAACTAAATATTTCATGTAAAGTCTCAAAAAAATTTATTAAAGAATAATAATAAACCATTCAACAAATTTTCTTCATCAATTTAAAATTTTATAATGTATTTAACTTTTAAATTAATGTATAAAACATTTCAGTTTTAGTTTTTCAGAAAAAAAATTTATCATGTATATTAAGTTTTCTTAATCTTGACGACACTATGATTAGAGTTTTTATCGTTGTAAGTCATCGATAGGTAGATATTCGAGACTATTTTCAGCGTGTAAAGGTAGACTTGAGGTCGGACTAAGACGCTGCTCATATTTGACTCTGACGCTAACTCGTGATAAAAAAAGTATATATAATTTAAGACCAAGGTTTACGACAAAGCTGAATTTGAGGTCTTACCTTAAATTCATTTTAGAGCAGACAACATAGTAAAGATATTTCACCCTAGTGGTGATTTACAGAATCAATGGTTACAACATCCAAATTTCAAGTGGTTTGTATTTAAGCATATATCAAATATTAAAGATACTTCACCCTAGTGGTTTTTATTTAAAAATATCAAATTAAGGTTACTATAATCTGCTTTCCAGATCTATAACCTGAATTAAAATGTGATTTTCTCACAAATGGTAAAACATTTTCTGGAGTTCTTTATAAAAGTAGAAAGGTGTTTATGTTTAGTTTTCTGAATTATATGGCTTAAATTTTAATTCAAAATGCTCATTTTTTACGTAGAAAACATTGACTTGTTTTGCTCACTGTAAATCAAACATGACACATTGGAAATGTTGCATCTAACAATTTCTTGGTATTTATTAATTTACAAAACAAACTTGAATTTTACCGTGCTTTGTGTTTGAGAATGTTTGTAGGAACTTGATTGCAAAATTGGATCTGCAAAATAGGAGCAAGTAAATTAATTCAAGAACAAGCATCAAGATTCTTTAGTAAAATTTCTTGTACATTTAATTAATTTAGAATATTTAAGCTTGAGCAAATAAAGCAAATGAAAATAAAAAATCTAGTTTTCAGTCTCAATCGTTAGGTAACGGTTTGAGTTCTTCAAAGTTAATTTCAAAATCCAGATCTTCACATAAACTTGCAGTTTGAACTGGTACAGAATTATTTAGCTCTAAATTATTACCAAATCTATTTTATTTTGAATTCAAAGTGGCAAGCGTTGTAATGTTTGATGAACTGTTACAACGGTTAGCTGCGCCTGTTGTTTCAACCCTAATTCTTTGCTACATTATAAAATGAATCATTTTCTTCCTTCTTCCTTATTCTTGCCCAATCATTCTAGATCTATAGCAACCTTTTTCTCTCCATTAAAAAGCTCAAGTTATATGCTCAAAACCTCTCAAGCTTAATTCTTTTAAATTAAACAAAACCTCTCAAGCTTAATTCTTGCCCAATCATTTTGAAACTATTTTTCTCTAGCCTTCGTGTTTTCTTTGGCTTGGTTCTCTACCTTTGTGTGTGAAGAGACCAATTTCAATCTTATAAACGATCTTTGGTGATTAGCGCAAACGTCTCGACCTTGTTACCGCGTCGGGGGATCGAGAGTCTCGGGGAGTAGGCTCGTCAATAGTCGAACTCAGTTAATATATCGATGTCATGCGTTCTTCATTTTGTTTGCAATCTCTTAACTCATTTACTTTATTTTTATTTTAAGTTAGTTAAGATAATTGCTAATATTAAATTACTTAGTTTGTTGCAATTATTATTGCCATTAGAACTCGAATTGAGCATATTTGCAAATGTAATCCTAGAATTTTAAATAAATCATATTCACCTCCCTTTTAGGATTAACAAAGTGGTACCAGAGCAGATTGAGTTTGCTAACTAAGGCACACTTAGTTCCCAAACAAAGATTTGTAAAATGGCAAGACATGTCAAGAAACCACTGGTTTTGGGTATCGGTTGCAAAAAGTTTGGTCATCAGAAAAAAAGGTATATGATAAATTACCTAGAAATTTGTGGTCTTTGGGAAGCCATACACGAAATGTTTGTTCCCACCTATAACAAAAACACCGATAAATTGGAATACCAATGCCAAATTAAGAAAATGGCCAATGATCACGCGGTAAATGCAATATTATCTCCGGTTAGTGAAATGATTGCACCAATCTTTGGAAACTTAACCATTGTTAATGACATGTGGCAAATTCTCATAAAACAATATGAAGGAAATGTCCAAATTAAAAGAAACAAAGTTGTTGGTTTAGATAAACGATATGAAAATTTTAGAATTGAGGAAAATGAGAGTGTTGAGGACATGTACCATAGATCCATTCTCATAAATGAATTTATTGAAATGGGAGAACATTTGACTAACAATAAGATTGTAGGTAAGTTTTTTTGTACCATGATTGTGCGACCAAATTGACAAGGTTTTGTTGGAGCTCTTGAGGCGATGAATGGAATAAATGATGAATCGTTCACATGGGATGAAATCTATACCTCATTTAGATCATTTGATGAAACCCTCAAACAAACCACTAACAAAAACCAAGAAAACGATGACGTTGCCTTTCTGGTCCAAAACTTAAAAAAAACAATGCATCCTCCTCTTATTCTCGATCAATAAATGAAAATCATTTCAAGAACGTGGGCCAAGATCATGAGAAAGAAACCCAAGTTCTTGCTAAAATGCTACAAGACCTTTTTGCTTTTGAGAAGAAGTACAACACAATATGAGAAAGCAAAGGAAAAAAGGTGGTGTGTGCAATGTGTGAGAAAGAAGGGCATACAATTCATACTTGCTATAATATCTTTCCGCAATTAAAAAGTCAAGACAGAGATGAGAGGCAAGATCGCAAGGGATATGCCAAGAAGGATGGCTATAAGGGCAAGAAGAAGTCTAAAGCCATGCACAATGATAGATGAAATCATAGTGATGAAAAAAGTGAAGAATCCGAAGTCGAGATCGACGAAAAGAAGAAGGTGAACTACTTGTTCATGGCTCTAGTGAGTGATGAACCAAACTCAAGCGATATTGGCTCGATCATCGCTAGCAACAACATCACTGATCTGATAACAATTGAGATACTCAAGAACACGGTGTTAGTAAAAGCGAAGAAGCTTGATATCAACTCGGTGGAAAACAAGGAGATTATAGGAAAGGAAGAAGCTACCTCTTCGTCCTCCAATTGATATCAACTCAAAAGATTATGACTCTAAGCCAATGAATACCTCATCATACGAATCATAGAGAAAATGCTTGGACCATTGATGGTGCATACTCACATCATATGATCGGTTATAGTTCTAACTTTACTTCCCTAAAACCATATGATGACGGTTCGGTAACTTTCGGTAGCAACAAAAGGAAAAGCAAGGTTAACGATATAGGATCGGTTGGTGATCAAAATCTCACCATATCAAATGTATACTTAGTTGATGGTTTAAACTTTAACCTATTGAGTGTAAGCCGATTATGTGATGTTGGTTACTATGTAAAATTCGAAGCACATACTTGTTGTTTACTGTGGTCCAAAACAAATGAAAAGTTTTATCAAGGTGAAAGACAAAATTGAATATATTGTCTATATTTAAATGACTTTGATCAAGGTGAAGTGTGTCTAAATGCATTAACTAATCAATCTTGGCTTTGGCATCGAAGGTTGGCACATCTAGGATTAAGCTCAATTAAGAACTTGATTATACTTGACTTAGTTAAAGGATTACTCTTGAGTAAAATTGATTTGGATGGAGTATGTGATGCATGTCACATGCGTCAAAGGTAAACAAGTTAAGTCAAGCTTTGTGTCCAAAGACATGGTCTCAACTAATAAGCCTTTACAATTAATTCACATTGACTTGTTTGATCCGATTAGTGTTCCAAATTTGGGCAAAAATATAAGTATGTGTAATTGTAGATGATTATAGCCATTATACTTGGACTATGTTCTTAGGTCACAAGCATGAAACTTTTGAAAATCTTGTTTTGTAATTGATTTGAAAATGAAAAATATTTGAAAATTTTAAGAATTAGAAGTGATCATGGAGGAGAATTTGAAAATGCTAGATTTGATGAGTTATGTTCCAAAAGAGGGTATAAGCATGAATTTTCGGCCCCTAAAACACCTCAACATATTGGCATTATAGAGAGGAAGAACCAAACCTTGCAAGAACTTGCCCGTATCATGCTTAATGATTTTTCATTACCTAAATGTCTTTGGGCCGAGGTGGTTAACACCGCATGTCATGTAATCAACCGAGTTGGTTTGAGACCCATCCTTAAAAGATCTCCTTACGAATTGTGGGCATGTAGTAAGACAAATATATCCTACTTTAGGACTTTTTGTTCAAAATATTTTATTCTTGATGATTCTCTCAAGATAACAAAGTTTGACTCAGAATCAATTGAAGAAAATTTCTTTGGGTACTCAATGACAAGTAAAGCATATAGAGTTTATCTTCCAACATCAATTATAGTCATTGAATCAATTCATGTTAAGTTTGATGAAAGTGCTAACTGTAGGGCCGAGAAGGATAATGTTAATACTGTAGGAATGGAGGAAAATACTCAAGGCCAAGAGCCAAGGAAGACAATATCCATCGATGGAAATCAAGTTGACAACATTGATCAACAAGGAGATGAATTAACATATGATGAACATCAACTGGACAACAATGAACAACTAGGCGTCAGAATGGCAAATGAAGAGCAAAATGCATTAAATATGAATGTCAATCAAGAATAAGATTCGATGTCCCCAACCTTCGAAATTTCAAACACTCCAAGATCTAAGGAAAGTAACCGCTCCGCTCACCTTCTTTCTAATGTGATTGATGATTCTATGGAACGTGTTAAGACTAGGTTCAGGTTGAACTAGGGTCGGATCCAGACGAAAATATTGTCCAGGCACAATTTATTGATCTTGAGACATAATAATAATAATAATAATAATAATAATAATAATAATAATAATAATAATAATAATAATAATAATAATAATAATAATAATAATAATAATAATAATAAGAGCAAGGTTAATATAATATGCATAGGACACCCTATACCATCCTATGCATATATATATAGCTCAATAAATTGAGATTTAAGTTGCTCAATAAATTATTCATATCAAAATATTGTAGGAAATTAAATTTTGTGATTTTTAGAACTTTGTTGCTATTTTTAAATATTTTTTTGACTGTTTCAAAGAAAATGTCATTTCTGGGCTGTAGTGCGAAACATTAGATATTTCGGTTATATATTGATTCCACTATATGGCAAAAACCTGAGTAGTCCAAAAGATTGAAACATTAGATATTTCGGTTCATTTGAACCGTTCGATTCATCGAGATTGATAAAAAGTGATTTACTTCAATTTTTGTTGTAATTTTCAAGAAATCACCTTTTGCAAATATGAATGAATTGAATGGTCATCTTTTGAAGTATTCAAATTTTTGTCGTGTTGTATTCTTTGTACAGATACTTTTTACATAGTCTACGTAAAGAGGGGATCAAAAATTATTGAGTTGGGAGGATAGAATCATGTATAATTGTAACAATTACATTTACATAAGCATTTTTTCTCAAATTAGGAAAAAAATGTATAGCACATTTTAGTTCGTGTTTTGAGTTCGGAAATCAGAAAGCAGTTGTCACACGCTGCTACTAAAGGGAGGGAACCCTTGAATTTAGGCGGGGTAATATAACGGCATATGGATTTGGTAGTAGGATTTTATGAATTTTTTTAGTATAATTATGGTGCTTACGTAAGCACAAGTTCTACCGCACTTGCGATCATCTATCTCAAATTTTAAAAAGTAAATAATCTATCTGCAATGGTGGATTCATAGGTCCAGTTGAGTCTTGGCACAACTAAATTCGAACACTGAGTTTGAGATCAAGTTCGAACACAAATACATGAAAATCCACTAAAATATTATTAAAATTCCATTTTTCACTACGTAAATAACAAAAGATACATTAAATTTGACATTTTTTAAAAAATCAAGCTCGGAAACTATAATGGCCAAACCCGACCTGATCTCGCCTGACCAACTCAAGACCCGAAAGTTGTTGATGCAGTTCGACTCGAAATCGGACCCGATCTCGCCCGACCAACCCGTTACTCGAAAAATACCGACCTGACGCGATCCGAAATCCAACTCGATCTCACACGATCTGACCCATACTCGAAAATTTTCGACACCTGACGATCCGTAATCCGACCCGACCTTACCCGACCTAACATGCTAACCTACTATTGTCGTCAATCAAGCTAACATAAATTGACTCGATCCAAATCCGCCCGATACAAACGACTCAGCCACCTCTCCAATATGATTTCACTTTTTGACCGTGTATTAATCTTTTGGAGGAACTTCTGCACGAGATGTGAAATGCCACTTTCCCAACTTGTGGGAGTGCTACCTTTGATGGATTACTTACGAAACGGAAGGAAAAAAATTGATTAAACTAATACGATGCGTGTTCAAATGGAATGAACACTTTGAGATCAAGATATTAGGGAAAGTGATTCTCCGAAGACAGCGATTAACACTGCATCATAAAGTAGGTTTACCAATTTCATAAAACAATGATGGTCGAAGAAGTTATAAAACATCGTTGGTAAAAGTACAAAAAAAATCTCTAAAGAAACAACAACGGTTATTTTAAATAATCGTTGGTGTAAGTTGAGCTACGCCAACGATTATTTAAAATAACCATTGCTTTTTCTTTTTAGAATTTTTTTTGTCAAAATTTTAAGAAACAGTTCTCAACCTACGTCAACAGTTATTTAAAATAATCGTTGTCTTATCTTCAATCATATCTCAAAATAAGCGCTTCGTAACTCTTCTCTCTCACTTTATTCCCTTCTAGTCGCCTCTACAACTTCTCAAACTTTCTCTACCCTCTCTTTCTTACTTGGTCGTCTTCACAACTCTAGCTGACCCGATCTGCTAGAGATGTGGATGTTATCAACGTTCTCTATCACACACACCTCTTGATTTCCGTCTCGATTTATCTTCATCGATTTGATTTTCTAAGTATTACTCTATTTTACCTATACTACTTTTGTTAATATGGAAAACTTAGTCAAAATCTATTATTTATTATATTATCATTATTTACATCAGTCTTTTTCGTTAGTTGAATTGGATTTTATTTCTAATCTATCCAACTTGTTTGGGATTAAACACTTTATTGTTGTTGTTGTTGTAAAACATATTCATTATTATAATATTCAATATTTGAACCGAAATTTATGTTTTTTATATAAGTCATTTGTGCATACTTTTAATCAAAATATCGCATCCCTTCTTGCCAACCTCTATGAGAAATATTTTTCCTAGTTAATAATTTACCAGAAATTAATCTGTAGAAGGGGAGATAATGCTCTGTACCTTTACTCTTCGGTTAATTGCTTTATGTCCAAATTGTTTTTCCTTGTACTTCATTGCAAGCGGAGAGAAAGTTCTGTACAATTAATGGAATCAACATATACATATAATTATTACAATAATATTTGTTTAGTATAAAATGGGGATATCGTTTGATTGTATTGAGATCCGTATTATATATTTCAATCGTCAAACGATACGAATTGAGTAGAATAGCTACAAAATAACTATCTAGACCTATCTACCTATTTTCCAATTATAATGTAGTGATTTTGTTTTATTACATTTATTCTTTTGTCTCCGGCAGTACCCTCATGGCTCATGGAATCGGTATTCTCCGAAATGATCAGCGAGCAGCACTGTTACGTTGTAAATTCCGTGATACTGTAGCAAAAATATTGTGCGGACAGCACTCGACGCTGTAGCAGCGGTGAGAATGCAGGAAGTCGCTGGTGCTGACCATTTCTGTGAATTCTGGCTCATGGCTCATGTCCGTTTCTGTGTTTCTTCAATCAGCTTTATACCCACTGAATAAAGTAAAGTGAATTGACAAGTCGTTTAAAGTGTTCGTTAATACGAAAAAGATAACAGGTTGACTGAATCTGAAAATTCAAAATTGCCATGAAAACATTTATAAATTGGGTTGAATTTTCTTTTGGATGGATGTCTTGATCTGTAGTCAACTTTGGACTAAGAAGAATCCAAAGTTTAATTAATTAAACGGGACCCACGGAGAACTGAAATTCTTCAAATTGAAGGATGTGGCATTGTGGAATAATTTACCTAAAACAAGCTTATGCACATGTAGACGCTCATTCATGACTTTTGAGAGGTATTTTGTAATTTAAATAAACTATTTGTAATTATATACATACAGTATATATATATACAGAGAGAGAGAGACTTTTGAGCTGCTATCCTGTGGACTTACAAAGCAAGCCCAAAGCATAGGTACGCGGTACGCCACACAAGAAATAGAAATTAGGATTTAGAAGCAAAGTCCACTAGAAATAGAATACGTGCAATCCCAGTACATGAAACGTACACTACATTGTTAGTGTTAGGAACGCGTAGAGCAATTCAATTATATTATTAATTTATTATATACAATTAATAATAATAATAATCTAGCTAGGATGAGCTCATTTGCGTACCTGGGTATGCCATTGAGAGGATAATTGATAATTCAATACCAACTTAATTAATTTATGGTACACAGTTTCATCCCAGTCGTTGTCGAAAAATAATGTTTTTTCAAAGTAACAATTAAGAAGTTTGATAATGAAACCCTCTTACTGAACTCTAGTCAACCAAATCTTTTGTCATTATTATTATTAGATTCTTTTTCCAATCGTTGATAGAGATGCATTGATAGCGAACGCAAGCATGATAATGCTGCATGCCTCACATTATCATTTGTTAAGAGAAGAGACCTACCAAAATGAGACATTGCTTTAGTCCTGGTAATCTCGCTCACTCATACTACTACTTCGCTGCTTTTCCTTTCTGGCTTCTGCTCCAGGCACCAAAGAAAAGGTTGAAAGAAGGGGTGAAATGCCTGATACTCAGATGGACTAGAGTACCTAGTGTATTCATCTTTCGAAGCGATCCAGATAAAATAATGTTATGCTCTGCTGCATTTTTGGTGCATCTAGATTCTAGCATATCAGCATATGATGTAGCTCATAATAATTCTGGCTTGACTGGACTGGACCGGGCTGGACCGGGCTGGACTGGGCTGGGCTTCATTTATTGCTAGGCCTATAAAATGCTCATAAATCATGACCGTTTACAACTTTCATTCCCTCACCGACCAAATCACTACAATTTACTATATATCATTTTCCAACATTGAATGAACAGTGCTAAAAAAAAATTTCCACCATTTATTCTGCCTCTGTTCACTTTTCTTCTCATTTCCATAGTCAAAGAGAGCGGCGAAAAAAATGCCAACAATGCCCCCAAATACATTTAATTATTTACAAGCCTATACATACGAATAATATTCTTTTATTGTAAGTAACAAAATATCTTATCTTATTTACAGCAACAGAAGATACTTCTAGAATTTTAATTATCTAATTCCTCTCAGATCTTTCTTATAGCCGGCATTGGCATATTCTTAATTTCTTTTACTCTATGTCAGTATTTATCATGCAACAACAATCGACATATAAATTTTTAGAAATTAATGTGGGCCTTTTTCTATAATTTGACAGCCCAATATGCGTGCACGCATGAAATTGACTTTCATTTTTTTTTTCAAATATGCGTGCGCATTTGATTGAAATATTAGATAAGAAAATGCCTTTTTATGTCGCTGCGCACCTTATCATTCTCTAACATTTTGAATGAACAGTGTTTTTTTTTTCTGCGTGCTTCTTTCTTCCGCCGTGTGCTGCAGCGGTACTTTTCCTTGTTGCTTCTTTCATTGACGTCTGTCCTCTCTACTTTTTTCTTTTTTGCTATGTTCCCTTAGGAGTGATATCGGTTGCCTCTGCTGACTCAGCCAATGTTTCTTACTCAATGCACTTTTTTACTCAACTAACTATTAAAATATTGAGTAAGAAACATTGATGGTGTTGGGTCTCATATTTTTATGTATTCGTGAACAGCCAGTAATAAAATGCACTATAAAAATGCACCATCAATGTTTCACTCCTAACTACACTAGAAGAAAGAAAGGGATATAGCAAGAGCTCTAAGTTTTGCAAAATGTTCATATAGGTCTAGCTAAATTTCTTAGCAACATAGATTCAAGTCTTGTTATATGTAATCTAGCAAGGTGTTATAGCAACATCAATTTGTAGTGTGGGTGAAGATACATAATGTAGTGTTGCAAGTTAGCAACATAAACTTTCTTGAGCTATTACAAAACAAATTGGTTTTGCTGTTGGTTTTTTTTCCCTCTATGAGTATAATGGTATACTAGTAATTTCGCACCATTTCTAATTTTTTAATGTAGCAACATATAACGGTTCCCACATATATATTAAATTATATCAAACTATCAATATTACGCAAGAGCCCATTAACAATATATACAAATACATATATGATAAACAAAAGTAGAATCTGAAATATACTAGAACGAATTGATTTGTTTACAAAAATATGCAAATCTGCAATTAACAAAAGAAAATTATATTTAAAAACAGAAACTACTAAGTCAACTATCAAACATACATATCATTCTCAATTGATCCTATAATGAACTTCACATTATCATCAATCTAACTTGCATAGTAGCCAGTAAGAGAATTAACAACCGATTTTTCTCGATAAATAAGCTCTCTGACATCATCTTTCATCAGCTTCTTTCTTTCAAAGTCAAATTCAACTTTAGAAATTGACCTAGTTGTTGGCTCACAATTGGAATTTCCCAATCCATTGAAGTATGGATCATTTAGAGCCTATATAAAAATAGTTAATTCACCAATTTTTTCTTTCTTCGACAACAATAAATAAAATTTGAAGCAGTATCATGTGAACTACTACCAATTTCAAACTCTAAAAAGTTAAAATGGTAGCACACAATTGCATTGCATCTCTTGAAAAAGCATATTTGTTTTCCTAACAAATACCTCCAAAAAATCACCAACTACCATGTTATGAAACATGAAAACAAAGGTTGAAAACATATATTTCATACTTTTCTTAAATGGAACTTGGAGAAACATAGTTCATAATAACATTTGGCAGGGATACAAATGAAACCTTTGAATGGACCGTCTTTTCGATTGAAAGCAAGTAACCATTCCAACAGCTTAATGGTAAGTAGTTCTGTCTTGGGAAACAAATGTGTGAGAGGCATTGCTGGCTTCTTCTTCCATACATAAAAACAAATACAATTTCAAATTCCTCACTGGTGCATAAAAAGTAAATATCAGATTTGGTGCTGCATAATCAAGAGTTGCTGATAAAACTATTTTTTTACCTGCTAGATGGCTCTCTACATTTCTATCTAAAAGGGCACATGTTGCACTTTGGCCTCCTTCAATTAGCCAGTATTCTGGTACCATTGCTGAAATTAGGAAATATATTAGATATGTTACTTTTCAACAACAATAGAAAAGCAAGATTTTTGTCTCGAGAATCACAAGGCATGAGAACTATGATGTAGTACTAAAATTTTCTATTAAAAATTACAAATGATAGGTCATAAACATTGTAGGTCAACACCGAAGTACCTGATCGCCACATTGAAACATAGAGCAATCATAAATGCTCAGAGCTAGTAATTTATGCTGTTAAAGAAAAAAAATGGATAATGAAAGCTGAATCCAAGTTGGTCTACTTAAAATGTTCTCATGTTTAATAAATAAGCAATTAAATTTCAATACTACAGAATTAAACCATCGACTCCAATAAACTAACAAAATTTCATGAACATTTGGAGTGAAATAACCAGACATATCTTCAAGAACTAAATTTATTTAAATTAGTAAAAAATAAATAAAAACAACCTAAATTTGGGCGATCTCATTGACAATCGTGAATGGAGAGGGTGGTGGCGGATTGGTGGTCTTGACTTATCGGCTGATGAGTACATCGATTGTAGAGAATGGCGACGAGTAGCTCGGTTGATCGGGAGGAGACTAGAGAGGGGCGAGGGGCGAGGGGCTAGACGTCGAGACAACGAATAATGGTGGACAAGGAGACTAGTAAATGGGAGAAACTGAGAACTACTGTGTTGGCCGTGCGAGACAACGAGAAAAGGCGAGGTGTTGGTGTGGTGGTCTGGCCTGGCGGAGTAGCAGAGCCACAAAGGAAGGAGAAACTGAGAACTACTTCGGAGAAATAGTGAAGATAAAGATCGAGAGTTGGCTGGGTTTGAGATCTTTGAGTTCAGATGTTAAAGTTGGGTTAAACCTAAATCGAACGGTGTGATTCAATTTTCTCTATATCCAACGATCTCTATTCATTGTATAGATTAAATTGTCTTTTTATTTTATTTTATTTTATTTTAAAGACGAAGTCCACACTGTTAGTTGTATACTGTGTCAATCTGTTCGTAATATTATAATTAAAATAACAAAGAAATTATTTAATTCTTAATCTGTCTCAAAATAGCTAAATTACTTCTTCTAAATTAGTTATTTTTTAACATAAACAATTAATCCGATACAAATAAAAGTTCTATCTTTACAAATTTATGACCATAATTATTGATGCATTCCACTTAAGAAATTTATAACTATAATGAGAATGCAGTTTACAAAATGGAATGACCATCTGAAGAGAAATATTGCATCACATGTAGAGAGCAAATATTAAGTGATTCACATGTATACAACAAAGTATATTTTCATTTGGTCTTGCTATCTAATGTTGCTATATACAATTGAGCATTTATAAAAATAAAAAATTCTCAAAGGTCACATATTCACAACACTAGTCTCTACTTTTGCTAACAAGTGTAGCAAAAATGAAAATAGTTACATCAAATAGAATCTTTTGCTACGTTTCTTTTGCTAAATCTCATTTTTCTACTAGTGCTATTAAAATATTGAGTAAGAAATATGTTTCCTTCCTTCTTTTTCACTCAATGCGCCAAAAAATATGCACTATTAAAATATTGAGTAAGAAACATTGATGGTGCTGGGTCTCATATACAACTCAGCCAGAGAAGAAAGGTGCCAGAGGCCGGGCAAAAGGTTGGAGAAAAGGTTGCTTCTATTATTGATAAACAGGTCCAGTATATGATATCCTTTTTTCCCCCTTGCTTGCATTGGTTGTTTTGTATTTATTTTTTTTGCGTGCTTTCTAGAGTTCTTGTTGTTACCTTTTTTGCAGAGCAATATGTTTCAATGTGTCTTCTTATTTACACGGAGGGATAAAACCTGGACAGTATATGCATAGGGAGTAGGTCTGTCGTAATATGCATGGGGTTACTACTTTATAGGAATTAGTTAACATTACTTGTTCAGCATATAGGCATGTCTGGTAGGGCAAAGTGTGCAAAGTAAATCAAATTGTTTCATGTACAGTGGTACTTCATTTAACTCACGTTTCAAAGAAATTGTCATAATATTTGCAATTTCGTCGGCTAATTTAATAATTAGGAATGTCTATTGGATGCTAAAATTATTGATATCAAAATTTCTAGATATAAAAAACTTGAAGAACACCAAAGAGTTTGCTTCAGGTTGCCACGTGAGTGCATCGGCGGTTTATCATAGGTATTGTTCTGGCTAGGTAAGCAAGTCATTCTTCAATAAAACGTGAAAGGTTTTTTAATTTTTCTCATTTCAAGTAGCATATGCACCGTTGACCAATGGGAAATCCAGTGCTAAAGGTAGACAATGCAAAATTTGGTTTGTAAGACACAAGACGCAAAAAACACGACAAAAACTGTAGGCCACATAATGTGTAACACAATACACATAACATACGACGCACGACACATTACATTTAACACAAGACCCAAGCCATATGACAAATGACACAAAACATATAACAAATCACGCAAGACACATCACGAACAACGCATGATGCGGCTTGCACGACACACAACACATGGCGAATAACAAATGATGCATGACGCATGACGCATGTTGCATGTTGCATAACGCATGACGCATGTCGCATGACGTTAGAAGAATAACATATGGCGTATGACACCTAACGCATTATGCATAACGCATGACGCATGATGCAAGATGCATGACGCATGGGTTATGTCGCATGTCGCTTGACACATTACGCATGATGCATGTTGCATGACGCAGGACGCATGACGCTGCAAGTCGCTACAAGTCGCATGACGTTAGAGGAATAACGCACGATGCATGACGTATGACGCAAGACACATAACACATGATGCATGATGCAAGACGTCAAACGCATGACGCATACCACATGACGCATGTCGCATGTCGCATGATGCATGACGAATGACGCATGACGCATGAGGCATGAGGCATGTTATATGATGCATGACATAAATGCATGATGTTGCAAGTCGCATGACGTTAGAGGAGCAACGCATGATGCATGACACATGACGTTAGCCGCATGACGCAAGACGAATGATGCAAGACGCATGACGCGTGACGTCAGACGCATGGCATACGCACGATGCATGACGCATGTCGCATGACGCAAGTCACATGACGCATGACGAAAGATGCATGACGCACGACGCATGAGGCATAACGCATGGCGAATGACGCATGATGCATGACGCGTGACGGTACATTACACATGACGCATGACGCTGCAAGTCGCAAGACGTTAGAGGAATGAGACATGACGCATGACAACATCGCAAGACGCATGGCGGCATGACGCATGACGATCATTATTCTAACGTGATACGACAATAAAGCAACAACATGCAGTGAACGCATATCACATGAGACATGACGTATAACACATGGCACATGACACATGACGCATGACGGTACATTATGCTTGACACATGACGCTGCAAGTCACAAGACGTTAAAGGAATGACGCAAGACGCATGACGCAAGACGCAAGACACATGACTCACGACACAAGCCGCAAGACGCATGACGCATGACGCATGACGCATAACGCATGACACATGATGACATGACGCATGACGCATGTTGTAAGACACAAGACGCATGACGCATGTATCATGATGCATGACACTTGGCGCATTGCGCATGATGCATAACGCATGAGGCATAAAACATGACACATGACGCAAGACATGTAACGGTAAAGAATGAAAAAGAGAGAAATAATAAATTGTTGTAGTATGGGACATTTAATTTATTTTGCACTAAAGGTCTTGCTACAAATAAAAACGTTACAGGGAGGTATTTGCAAAACGTCTAATTAAACTTTAGATAAATCCTCTCTCTTTTCTCTGGATCCTTCCTGCCGCCTCCCAATTATTTCCTTTGTGCGCCTATTCTTTTCTCTTCTTCTCTGTTTTCTTTCTAACTGTTCGTGGGTGAGGCAACAAGGAGAAGCCCCCTTACTCCCCCTCGGTGTGTCTACTCCATCAAGGTCACCTAAATTTCCATAAGGCTATCATCTCTCTCTATTCCCAAGTTGGTCTTTCCTCCTAATTTTCCTACGCCAACAGCAAGGCCCTTGACGTCGGGATAGTTTAAGAAGATAATAAGAGGAAAAAGAGAAACACTAGGAAGGAGAAAAGAAACACTCAAACACAATTTTAATTTCCAAAGTCTGCCTTTCTTACAACAAGATGGAAGTATAAATAGTAAAAACTGGTTACATTTTCTAGGCTGCTATTAAAGCAAAACTAATTAAAGCATTTAAAATAAAGAGAAAACCAAAGCATCACAGTCAAAGATGGTTGAATTCACACCCCTTGACCATCTGATTTCACAAGAAAACGAAGCACCCATTTTAATTACCAAATCAATAAACGAAACATCCAACTTAATTACAGAATTCATTGAATTTTGTTCCGAATTTTGTTCCGAATTATGTACCGTCGTCATGCTCCCCTGGTTCGTTGAAGCTTGTCCCCAAGCTTGAATCATCACCATGATATTTATGAAGGTGACGCACATTAAAAATATTGGAGATATACATGTTGTCGGGAAGTTTGATGCGGTACGCGTTGTCTCCAAATTTTTCCAAGACTTTGTATGGACCAAATTTTCGCCGAGTAAGCTTGTTGTATTGCCCTTGGGGATACCGTTCTTTAGAGAGATAAATCCAAACAAGTTCTCCAACCTCGAATGAAACAAAACGCCTCTTTGCATCTATGCTTTTCTTGTACTTGTCATAAGAGACTTTGATATTGGCGCGAACTTGTTGGTGAAGATCTTGAAGGTCTTTGACTCGCTCCTCGGTTGTTTTGGACTTTGCATTGGGACTTGCAATGGGAATTAAGTCCAGCGGACCTTTTGGTGTAGCGCCATACACGATGTAGAACGGTGAGAAACCGGTCGAACGGTTCATCGAACAGTTGTATTCGAACTCAATTTTCGGAAGTAAGACGTCCCATGTGCCAAAGGATGTCACTTGTGCACGAAGCATGTTAGCTAAGCTCCGGTTGACCGCTTCGGTCTGTCCGTCAGTCTGCGGGTGGCAAGTAGTGCTAAACTTGAGCTCGGTACCAAGGCGATTCCACAACTCTTTCCAAAATATGCTCATGAATTTAACATCTCGGTCAGAAACTATGGAACTTGGTAGTCCCCGATGGCGGACCACTTCAATGAAAAACAATTCTGCCACTTTGCCAGCATCCAAGGTTGTCTTGCATGGTATAAAAGTTGCCATTTTACTGAAATGGTCGACAACTACATAGACACTATCATGCTTTTTGCGGGTCAGCGGTAGACCCACAACGAAGTCCATTGAAATGTCTTGCCATGGTTCGGTTGGAATGGGCAATGGCACATACAATCCTTGGTTGGTGTCGGTGCCTTTGGCGGCTTGACAGATTTGGCAACGCTTCACGAAATTCTCGATGTCCTTGTACATGCCCGGCCAATAAAAACGCTCCTTAACGAGTTGGAGGGTCTTCTCGAACCCGAAGTGACCCTGTGTGTGCAACTCACGGATAATTAGAAGTCGCAGTGATGTTTTCGGGATGCAAAGAGCCTTGTCTCGGAAAAGAAAACCATCGCAAAGGATGTAATCATCTCGCTTCTATTGTCCGACTTCATTAATGATGGTCCTGAAATCTGAATCTTGTCAAAGAGTTTGGGGTAGCTCCTCGAAACCAAGAGTTAATGCTTTCATTGAGGCGAGTAAAGAGTGACGACGACTCAGGGCATCGGCTACTTTGTTGTTTGTGCCTGATTTGTGTACAATGGAGAAAGTGTACTCCTGTAAAGCCGAGACCCACTTGGCATGCCGGTCACTGAGTTTGCTTTGGTCATGCAAGAATTTAAGAGCTTGATGGTCAGTGTATAATACAAACTCACGGTGAAGTAGGTAATGTCTCCAATGCTCGAGTGCTTTGACTACTGCATATAGCTCAAGGTCATACACCGGGTATTTGACTCGCGAACCTCCAAGTTTTTCACTGAAGTAGGCCACAGGCTTCTTCTCTTGGGAAAGGACAGCTCCGATGCCCACTCGGGATGCATCGCAATCAAGCTCAAACATCTTGTCAAAGTTGGGAAGAGCGAGCACGGGCGCTTGAGTAAGCAACACTTTTAACTTCTCAAAAGCTTGGTTAGCCTCTAGGTTCCATTCAAAAGAATTTTTCTTCAAGAGTTCAGTGATGGGAGCGGTGATGTTACTAAAATTCTTGATGAAACGTCGGTAAAAACCTGCGAGACCAAGGAAGGATCGGGCTTCGGTCACGGTTGTCGGTGTCGGCCATTCTTGGATCGCTTTTATTTTGTCGGTGTCGAGGCAGATACCATCAGCAGCTATAACGAAACCCCAAAAAACTAGCTTGTCAGTCATCCAAATGCACTTCTTGGGGTTGACGTAGAGGCTATTCTGGCGAAGTGTTTGAAGGACCTGTCGCACGTGATCCACATGTTCTTCTTTATTGCGACTATAGATGAGTATGTCGTCGAAATAGACAACCACAAACTTGTTAAGAAACGGCCGCAATACTTGGTTCATGATGAGCATGAAAGTGCTTGGCGCATTAGATAGTCTGAACGGCATGACAAGCCATTCAAACAGTCCTTCTTTTGTTTTGAACGTCGTCTTCCATTCATCACCCGGCTTGACTCGGATTTGATGATAACCGCTCTTCAAATCAACTTTTGAGAAAACAGTGGCACCACTCAAACTGTCAAGCATGTCTTCTAAACGAGGGATCGGGAACCGATATTTGACGGTAATTCGGTTGACGGCCCGACTATCAACACACATCCGAAAAGACCCATCTTTCTTCGGGACAAGAAGGGCAGGTACGGCGCAAGGGCTTATACTTTCTCGCACAAAGCCTTTGTTCAGGAGTTCCTCGACTTGTCGCTTCAATTCTTCGTGATGCTGCGGTGTCATGCGATAATGAGCCTTGTTGGGGAGGCTAGCACCTGGCACCAAGTCGATTTGATGCTGGATATCTCGGAGAGGTGGCAGTCCTTTGGGAAGATCATCAGGTATTACGTTTTGGAATTCCGTGAGAACTGTTGTAATCGAATTGATTGGTTTTTCGGCTGTCTCAGTATGTGCGAAAGTCGTGGAGATCAAGGCATAGCACATGCCGAATTCCTTCATGTCAAACTCGAACTCATTTTGTGGCACACAAAGTTTCGTTGTGGCCTCTTTTGTCACATTCTTTTGTATAGGTGTTAAAAGAACATTCTTGTGGCCTTGTCGGATTGTGTAGGTGTGCTCTCTTCCGTCATATACGGCATGGTTGTCGAATTGCTAAGATCGACCTAGAATGATATGTGATGCATCCATAGGCACGACGTCCGCTCGAATACTTGTTGAGTAGTTAGGCCCGATAGAGAAAGCAATTTGACACCTCTTGTCGACTCGGATTTCGACTTCTCGGCTGACCCATCCGAGTTTGTAGGGGTACGGGTGGGGCGTCGTGGTCAAATTGAGTTTTTCGATCGTTTCTTCGGACACCATATTCTCCCAGCTTCCCGAGTCTATTATGATGTTGCACTTTTTATCGCCAACAGTGCAATTCGTCTTGAAAATAGCATGTCGCTTCCAGTTTTCTTTTGTTGGTGGAGAGTAGCACAGACGCCTTGTTACAAAACTCTCGCCTTCAACATCTTCAGGGTCGGCTTGACAAAATGTCTCGTCGAAAGCCGCAACAAACTCATCATTTACTTCCTCAGTCTCATCTTCTTCTTCCTTACTAATCAAACTGGGTTTAGGTTTTGGACATTCACGAGCATAGTGACCCATGGCCCGACAATTATGGCATCGGATGTTTGCTTTGTTGAAATTGGAAATGGTGTTTGGTGGTGTCGGTAGAAGAGCAGGTTGTCGAGTAGGTTGCGAAGAAGAGGAGAAGGCGTGGTTGTTGGGTTTCGGGACTATTTTTGGAATTTGCGAAGTAGTTTGGGATTGTAAGTTACCTCGGGGTGATTGATAACTTCGAAAGAGTGATTGTTGTTGTTCCACAACTTTGGCTTTGGCTTGTGCTTCTGACACATTATAGAATGTGTGAGCCACGAGAGCGTCTTGGATGGACAACTTGAGACCTGAAATATAGCGAGCAATTCTTTGATCCTCGGTCTCGTTGAGGTGGTTGCGTGCCTCGAGCTTGTAAAAATCGTAGGTGTATTCATCCACACTATAGTTTCCTTGATTAAGTGCTTGTAACTGCCGATACATAGTTTGCCTATAGTTTAGCGGCAGAAATTCACGCATCATCTCGCGCTTCAAATCATCCCACCGATTGATAGGCGGAATGTAGTCGTAGCAGCGTCGCATTTTAAAATTTTGCCACCACGCGGCAGCTCTCTCCTTGAAACGAATAGTCACCAAAGATACTTGTTTGTCAGGAGGAACTTCCTTCAACTCGAAAATTTCTTCAACGGTGTTGCACCAATCCAAAAATTCATCGGGATTAAGGCTACCCGAAAATTCTGGGATGTCGACTCGCAAGCCTCCTTCCCATTGGTGTTCGCGAACGGAATTTGGGTTGGGTGGTGGAGGTTGATTGTTATGAGGTGGAGTGAATGGAGGGGGTAGCGGCGGCGGCTGAGGGTTTGGAGTAAGACGGTTGATGAGTTGGGTGAGTAGCTCCATGGTTTGCGCATGTTGCTGTTGTTGTTGCTCGAACATTTCGCGAAGGGTCGGTTCATCAGCCATTTGATTCGGAGTAGGGAGCTTCCGCAAACCTCGCTCTGATACCAATTGACGTCGGGATAGTTTAAGAAGATAATAAGAGGAAAAAGAGAAACACTAGGAAGGAGAAAAGAAACACTCAAACACAATTTTAATTTCCAAAGTCTGCCTTTCTTACAACAAGAGGGAAGTATAAATAGTAAAACCTGGTTACATTTTCTAGGCTGCTATTAAAGCAAAACTAATTAAAGCATTTAAAATAAAGAGAAAACCAAAGCATCACAGTCAAAGATGGTTGAATTCACACCCCTTGACCATCTGATTTCACAAGAAAACGAAGCACCCATTTTAATTACCAAATCAATAAACGAAACATCCAACTTAATTACAGAATTCATTGAATTCTGTTCCGAATTCTGTACCGTCGTCAGCCCTGCTTGGTACGGAGTAAAGACGCTGCACCTCCGCTCTTGGCCAGTGACAAGGAGCATCAGCTAGTCGTTGGTCGACGTATTCTGGGTGCTGACTGTTGCTTGGTATGACCTTGAATATGTCTTCTTCTTCTTTTCTCTCCGGTTAGGTATGTTGTGTGGGTAATGAGAGTTGAACCCTTGCTGTCATGGCTTGTGCTGATTTGTGTGTTGTTCATTTCTGAATTGTCAGTTAGGATTGTAGTCGTAATTGGCACTTTCTTTGTATATACTTGGCTATGAATCAGGGGACTTCTTTTCCAGCTTGATTATCGAGTGATCATGTAATCATGTGGCATTTGCCCACGGGTCTATTAATTGAATGGCATTTATTCACTAAAAACTTGGTGCGTTAGCTTATGTTGCACAAGAACATAGCAAGCTTTGTCTTTTGAGATGCAAGTAGATCATGATTTATCTCTTGATGCATAGATCGTGGGTACAAATGGTTTTGATTGTTTAGTTTAACCAAACCAAATTTATTTCAAATAAAGTGGTGCAGCTGTTCGAATATATTGGTTCTGTTTGGTTTGAACATTTTAGCTACGTCGTTTAATTTTAGAAAGAAAGAGAAACATTAACAAGACTGAAATATTTTATCATCTTGGTTTTAGGTAGATTTACAGGGGATCAGGAAAGATTGATTACAGACGCTTAGTGATCCGACACGCAGCGACTACTCGTCAGGTGCGTAGTTTTATTTTCGGATTTACAAGGGGTTTGATTCTGAAATTTAAATATGATACTCTGCATTTTGATATCCGATTAAATTGCATATTTTGGAAATTTCAGCATTCATAATTGTATTGACTACTTGTATTGCATAATTGAGTGATCATTTTGTCTGGTTACCTATAATGTTTGTCCTCCATTTTTGATCTTCTGGAATGAAATTGAATTTGAAAAAGAAAGGTAATATACGAAGACCGAGGGTCGCAACCTGACTTCGCAAACAGGTTCTTTATGCTCATATAGAAAATGTCCCCTTTTGTGCTCGGTACCGGTTGGGATAGGGGATTATATTACTTCTTGGGCCTAACGATGACATTAGGTCAATGATTTGACATGTATTTGTTTGAAATAGGAAATGTCTCGAAATTATGTGAATTGATATGAAATCTGAACCGAATTACTAGACCCATATTATTATAGTTTGAATTATAAGAACCGATTGATACTATACAAACTCGAGACATGTTATGTTCCTTTCTAATCTTATTGTTTGATAGTCGTTTCATTTATTATATTGTCATTGTATCATTACCATTGCATACTATGGATATTAAGTTTCAGAGACATGATTTCTTGTAAATACGAAATAATCGCACTGAGAAATTATATTTCTAATTATGTGGTTTATACATTTTTTGCAGGTATTGGGTTCGATGTGTGAGACGAGTCAGATGTCGTGTAGGCCTTTTGACCTTGTATAAATCATAATACTATATCAATGTGTATATTTTGTGCATCGGGATTGCACATCTTTTGTGTTGTTTGATACTTGTGAAAATCTCGATTTCATGTTTTACCTTTTATATATGGATAGTTGTAAAATTTGTTGCTTATAACCATTTCTTGTTATATCATTTTATCTCTTTAGTTATTGTTACATCTGAAATGGTATTATGATCATGTGAATCGTAAATGCTATTTAAATATGCTTGGTAGTTAGCCTTATAAGTACATTCTGATCATGTATTCGTGGCGGGGTATGTCATGTCCTATCTGTCGGGGTGTGACAAGACACATGACGCATGCCGCATGACGCATGACGCATGACGCATGACACATAATCTATGATGCACGACGTGAGACGCACGACGTATAACACAAATTGCATGTCGCATGACTCATGGCGATTGACGCATACTGCATGAATGAATAGTGTTTTAGTTTTTAAGATACTCATGTCTCATCGACTGTCATCGTTCATAGCTTTTCAGCTCTTTTTTGCCATTTTTTGTTTTTTATATTAATTAAACAGTTTATTATAATTTTATTATTGTAATACATAAGTTCAAAATTTAACTTTTTTGCGCGAAGCGCGAACACGTATATCTAGTTAACATCTATATCTTTTTGGGCGGTGAGGGAAACTTTCATTGATATGAAACTTACATTAAAATTTAAATTGAACTTAAAACTAACTATTGCTTTGATAAATTCTTTATATAAATTAACGCATTAAATATATTATAATTTTTTTATGAAATTAAATTGTTTAGTTGATTATAAATATTTGTTTCCTATACGAAAATAGACAAACCAAATAACCGTAAATCACTATTGCTCATTTATATATTAACAACTTATGTGTCATTTAAATATTTGTACATTTGATCACCCAGGTGATCTGTTAATATAAAATTTGGAGACATGATCTCCATCTTTTCTTCAAAAAAAAACTTATGTGTCATTTTATTATATTATTAAATGTTATGAAATTAATATAATAAAAGAAAAAAATTGTCTATGTGTATGATAAATTATAAATCACAAAAAAATCCAAATAACACGTTAATATATGATATTTCAATATTAAAAGTTGAATAATTCTTTATAAAGCACTCCAAACTAGCTACTTTAAATTTCTAGCGTTGCTTTATATACCACAACAACCTTAAAATTAGATGGTCATTGTTCATAATGTTTATTGTTTGTACTTTGAAATAACTATTTAAAGTTGCCTAATATTACTGTGTGTGTATTAAATAAACGAGTGTTATTGATGTGATAGATTATAATTTTAATTAAGACGATAACTATTTAAAGGAGCCAAGACATTATAACGAGACATAAATGTGTCCTCTCCCGTTAGATTCTTTTCCTTGAAATTGACCCCCTCTATTCGGTGACACTACAAGTTCCACCAGAAGAGTGTTTTAATTTCTTGGTAAACACCATAATAAGAGATCACGTTTTTTATCATTATAAATCTTTTGTTTCTAAATCTTAAAGAAACATAAATCTCCACCTATGAAGAGGAATTTACTATCTAAAGAAAAAATAGATTAAATAACTATTCTTTAGTGTGAAACACAAGAGTTCTTTAGAGTAATCAGACATTTAATTCTCTATTGTTGGATTTTCATCATGCTTCACTTATATCAAGTATTGTACAAACTTATTTTTTTATTTCTGTTTGTTTTGTAATTTAAGGATCCTTTAAAGTACATAGAAAATATACGGGCCACTTGTGTTTCACCTATAGCTGATTAGAAAAATAAATGCA
The DNA here is from genome assembly GCA_964058865.1 of Eleocharis quinqueflora. NCBI lineage: Eukaryota > Viridiplantae > Streptophyta > Magnoliopsida > Poales > Cyperaceae > Eleocharis > Eleocharis quinqueflora. The sequence continues at coordinate 95,278 of CAXKVX010001220.1, read as the reverse complement.
AATGAGAACAACTCTAGAGAGGAATCCACGATTTGTCTCTATAGATTCACAAACTCCAAACCCGTAATTGTATGTATTATTTTGCTACTTGTTTTTTGTTTTTATTTAGTTTGCAAGCAAAATCCTGCCAAAGTGTTACATGGACCTACCCTCTATGACTATGTCAACTCCATAAAATTTAAATGCGAGAGAGATTGGAAGAAGTATAGAAAATGAGAGAAACATTTCCACTGGTCTCATATGGACAAGACAACGGTTCTTTTTGTAAGAAGATGAATGCTTCTTCTTTGATGCAATTGAAAGAGCATCTCATGTTAGGTTTTTTTACTAGGAAACTGAACCCCTACACAATTACATAATTGAGTTCGAAGTTAGGTTTGTCGTATATTGCAAAAGAGGTTTAATTTCTTGGTACAAATTATTTTATGAGATGTCGATTTTTTGTATCGTTGTAAAATATTTTGTTTGTATTCATGTATTTTTGTAGGTAGCGCCTTGTGGAACTATTGGATAGCATGTTACTTCAAATTTCAAAGAAGAGCAGCTCAATACATACATTTGATGTCATAGATAACAACAGACAACGAGTCAAATAAGGTCATATCTTATATTATATTATGAGGAAGAAATTGATATGCTTTACTTGGATGGGTGATCTTGGATGCACATGATATCTTTGCATTAAAGACATCGAGCAACTTAGTGCGTGATGTTAGCCATCTCAGGTGTCTGATACACCCAGTAAGTTCATCGATGGTCTTGGATGCAAAGATATCATATGCATCCAAAGTTATTTTTATTTACATTCAATGCATCAAGTCTCACCAATAGTTCCATTTTATGGTAAAAAAATCTAACTTGCGCTATCGCATTTGTATCGTTGTAAATCTTTTGTTTCTAAGATAACAATGCATGTACTTGGACTACATTCTTGTTTGAAATTCTGAGAAATTTGATATCCACACCAGCTTTATGCAAGTAGTTATACTTGTAGTTGTTTCAGGAACTTTCCCGAAACAACTTTAAAGAGGTCTGCTCTCACTAAAATGGATACATGGGGAGAGAGAAAGATGCAAGAAAATTTACTAGCTATTTATTTCCATTTTGTTTTGTTTTTCCTTCTTTATGGATAACCGGCTTAATTAGACAGTTTTTGCAATGAAAATTATGTTATATTTTTATGTGTTTAGTTATTTAATAAAAATTCTCTGTGATGATATATTCAGTTTAATGATATATATTGGCTAGCAAATTTAGGGCTTGCCCCTATTTAAAATCTTTAAAAAAAAATAAAGACCTAAGGCAACAACTATTTAAATAACTGTTGCCTTAGATAATCTATAGGAACAGTTATTCATTGAATAACCATTGTCATATCTCAAATATTAAATTCTTTTTTTTTTCTACGGCAACACTCATTTGATAATGATTCTTTATACGATTCAATAACCCTTTAGACAACAACGACTGCATAACAGTTGGGAAAAGTGTTTTTTTTACCGTTGACATCTCTTTTTTGTGGTAGTGTCGGTTCAAAAATATACTTCTTTTCTTTTTGCAGAAATTGATACAAAATCATGCCTAACATTTGAAATATTTATGAAATTATACACCACTCCAAAATTTTGTCTGACCCTACCGTATCATCTGTTCTCGCCCCTGATTAGAGACTTGTTAGGCATTAGCACAAATGCTAGGACCCATTGCCATTAGCTCTCAATTTTAGAAACAATAATCAAACTTAATATTATAAAATTTTACATTTGTTCTCACTTTTAACAAATTTGTACCGATTTAACAAATTTTGGGCTTATCAAATAATTGAAAATTTCTAACAGAGAAAATTTAATAGTTTTAGTTGAGTGAACTTAATTTCGCCTGTGTTCTTTTCAACATAGTTGGTTTCAAGTCGGAAAAAGGAGGAAGATTGTGATAGCTAGAATTGACGAGCTAACGTAAAATTTTAGTCATTCTCATGGATATGAAACCCAAGACAACTGAGCTTCATTTCTAACTTATCGCGACTTGTTTGGAACTAATAGTTTTGTTGTTATTTTTTGTTGTTAATTGAATGAACTTGTCCAACAAATGATTCTGTTTGAGTAGCATGTCTAAGAAAAAAAAAGAAAGAAAGGACAACAAACCAGTTTAAAACAATCAACAGAAGATAGTTATTATATAGTTATTATAGTTATTATTTGGGTCTCAGCAAAACTAGACAAAGTTGTCAACAGAGTGCACGATGAAAATGAAAGAAAAGAAAAAGAAATACATAAATTAATATTACACATGAAAATGAAAAGTTTATTCATGTGAATTGAAAACATTCGATCAAAAGTTTGGAAAAACGCCATGAAAAGATGATGTTATTCTAAGCGACATTGTGGATGTGGCGTATCAAGTCAACAACACGCGCGGTTGCTGTGAAGAAGAAAATTAGTGAAAATTCCTTGAGAAACATGGAGAGAAGAGGGGAGGAGAGGAGAGGAGAGGAGGCAACAACTATTCAAAGCAAAGCATATCATTAATCAAGCACGACTTTCTCAGCACGTATTATGTGAAAAAAAAAAAGACAAAATCAAAATCTCATTTTGTCAAAAATAAGGGAATATCTCGTCGGCCGTTGGATCTTATCGTCAAATAAAATTGTCCGTGCGATCAAAGAGGGAACTAATTCAGCCTAGGAACTAGACAGTAGAAAGTGTAACTGAACCCACTTTTTGTTCCCAACCCAAACAAAACCCTCTGTAAAACCCTAGGCGGCGGCGACACCGACACCATTTGTGGCCAAAGCCCGAAGGTCTCTCTCTCTCTCTCTCTCTGTCTATACCTCTCTGTGTGAGTGCGTGTGTATCGTTCGGTATTCAACGGGTTTTGCTTAGCTCCAGTCAAAGAGAAGATTGAGAAATTGATAAGGTATAGGAATATAGAAACCTATACTAGTTCAGATTTTGTTACTTTTCGTCTCTGATCTGCTTTCTTATTTCTTATGGTTTTGTGTACGCAGCTGATATCATGCAAATAAAGACACCTAAAACAAAGAGAGCCAAGCGGGAGCTTGACAAACGCGCTCCTAAATTCGTTAGTCCATTTAATTTTCACTTTCTGTTGTTCTTGCCACTGTTACCTCAATCTGAATTACTATGCACTCATGTCATAATAAAACAAAACATTGTTGCTTTCTCGTTCAACCAAAAATCCCCGCATAAGCATGAAGATATACAACTAGCTTGAGCTGAAAACTTCTTCTTTTTTCTTTATAATAACATCTAATTAGGTTGAGAATGGGAAGAAAACATTGATTCTTCATGGTACCAAGACAAGCGCTGTGTTGAATTCAGTTTTAACCGAGCTATACCACTTGAAAAGAGACAATGCAGTCAAATTCTCAAAAAAGAATGATAATATAAGACCTTTTGAGAGCGGTGGCGAGACCTCCCTGGAGTTTTTCTCTCTTAAAACAGATTGCAGTCTTTTTGTGGTATGCTGCTTCTTTGTTTCATTATTTAATTGTTAGTAACATCTCATATCATGTCATTATGTTGCTTGTCTGATTCTATTTGTTCTTCTTTGTTGCTTATCTTGGGAACACAATTCATGGGTAATGTATAGTCCTGCATATATACATCTTAATGATTTTGCATAAAGCTAGTATGGTGCCAATCCTTATGGTTAGCTTAGTGAATTGAATTTAGGGTATTGGAAAGTGGAAATTTTGTTTAAGAAGGGATTCAAGGGAATGATTTTAAACCAATTAAAACATTGGCATTGAGGTACTAACCACGCCCATGACTTTTAAAATACTGCTATCTGTTATTATTATTTTTATTTGAATGTTCTCATTTTCTCTGACTATTAATATATTATCTATGCGCCAGTTTGGTGCGCACTCAAAGAAAAGGCTGCACAACCTTGTTCTTGGCAGAACGTATGATCACCATATCTACGACCTTGTTGAAGTTGGAGTTGAGAATTTCAAGTCCATGGAATCATTTGAATATGACAAGAAATTGACACCAAAAATCGGGTCGAAACCTTTCTTTGCCTTTATAGGAGAAGAATTTGATACCGTTGATGAGTTGAAGCATTTGAAAGAGGTGCTTCTTGATATTTTCAGGGGAGAGGTATGTTTTCTTGGCCAATGCTAGGACATTGTATATGGTACCTTTTTGTCTGACTTTTACTCTCTTAGTTATTCTTTTTGGGTTTTCTTGGCGTATGTAGTCTTAATTTAGAGTTGTCTTTTTGGCTTTTGCTTTTTTTTCCTCCCTATATATAGTATACTCACAATTAGCAGCAAAATGTTCTCAGATATTTATGCTGTTGCTCTTCTGCCTTGTTACTCTTTTCTGTCCAAATATACTGCAATAAACACAATTGAGTTTACATCTTCATAGATAAGTTTGTATTAGCAAGTTAGGAATTGATTCATCTGAATTTATCTGAAAATATTAGTTGGTAGCTTAAATGGTGTTTGAAGATTACTTTTATCCATGTTTCTGAATAGTCCAAAGAACAATAGATGTTAATTGAAAATATGAGAAATGTTGGGAATATCAGAAGATATATTGTAAAATATTGAGGGTTTGATACACAAACTGTCATTTTCACATTTTGTGGGATAATTACAATTGGAAATAGGTGAAATGGTGAAACACCATATATCTTTTGAAAAACTGAAAATGCTACATAGTTGGAAATTTATAACAATATATCTGATTGGAGTTAAGTACTCTGTGTCTGTGTGAAACAATAAATATGACCAATGCGGTCAATTATATTTGGTTCAATTAGAAATACAGTGTTTTTTTGGCTGTGCTTTGGCCATTTGAAGTTTGGAAGCAGATACCATTCCCCGTGTTTTTAATCTCCAAATTTTGGGGGGGATGCAAATAGTTTTCCTTATATAATTTTTTATATATTGAATATCATTGTTCACCTCAGGTAGTTGAAAACCTGAACCTAACAGGTTTGGATCGAGTGTTTGTGTGCACTGCTACCTCCTCAAAAACGGTGATGTTGATGCATTGTGCACTTCGACTTAAGAAATCCGGTACATCAATACCAAGAATGGAATTGGTTGATGTTGGCCCTTCTATGGATTTGGTCGTCAGGAGGCACCGGCTTCCTAACGAAAGCTTGTTGAAGGAGGCTATGAAAACACCTGATCAGGCGAAGAAGGTAAAGTATAATCCATATACTTTGGGTATCACCACCTGCTGTTGTATTCACCAGTTATAAGACATTTTTTTTATCAGGGAACATTTTGAAAATTCATTTTGGTTTTCTTTTGAATCATTAAAACAGAAGGTGCTTTTCAACTTACTGTAAATGTGCAGTGGCTCTTTTCCTTCAATTTCGATTTATTATTATGCGCACCTAATGTACATGGTGCTAAGTTCTATGATTTATTGGACCTTTCAGATCAAGAATGTCACGAGTGATGTTATCAAGGGCAAAACTGGAAGGATCTACATACCTGATCAGAAGGTTTTGATTCAGATCTGTTTCTTAATTTTGTCTTTTCATGTAGTTCCCCTTTTCCAATTAAATCTTGTTTATTGACTTGTTTGTTTGTTCTATCAAGGTTGGAGATATGCCTTTATCAAATAATATCAAAGGGCTCAAGAGAGAAAGGCGTGACGCTAAACAAAACAAAGAGGTTAAGAAGAGAAAGAGCGAGTCAGAGTAACTTTTTTATCTGGGCAATTTTTGTTGAGCAATTATTCTGTATCTTTGAAGAAAGATAAAAGTCAATTGCTTGAATGCGACATGTAATGTTCAGCAGGTAAAATTTTGTCTGTGTTATTTTGTAGTTCAGTGTAAACAAAAATTAATGGCTCAGCATTATTTAGTTGGCAAATTAAGATGTTGTAGTGTTAAATTCTCAACATTGAAATCAATCTTTTGGTATATTCTGATGTTACCCTACGTGTTGACACACTCTTACAAGAAAATATTATGCATCTAGTACAGTGCTTCAGCTTTTCCCAACTATTTATTTCTTGGGTTTGTCAAAAAAAGTATTTCTTTCCTGGGAGCAGAGACTTCACCAACCCAGTATTTTTTTTTTTGGTAATTGCAAAAATAGCAGTAATAAAAATAGCCAAGGAGTACAGATTTTTCGATCAAATAGCCAGAACGGTAGATGTTCTATCGTGCGGCAGTATTTTTTTGTTGTCGTGGAAAATAGGTGCACGGTACCACCAGTACCGTGTGAGTGAAATGGTATTAAAATGTACTACAGAAATGACCTTGTATAAAAAAATATTTATGATAGTGACCATATATAGTAAAATATTTCGACTATAACTATTAAATGTATTTATTAATGCATTAATAAATAAATCAATTAATATAGTTCATGCTTGAGATAAGTTTATGCATCAACCCGTATTATTTTCTTAATGCACTAACAAATTTATTTTAAATTAAATTAATTAATTAAAAAACTTATGGTCATAACTGAAATATTTTTGTTTGCATAGTCATTGTCGAAAGTAGAACATCTACCGTTCTGGCTATTTGATCAAAAAATCTGTACTCCTTGGCTACTTTTATCACTATTATTTTTGTAATTACCAAAAAAAAAATTTCTGTCACCAACCTTACCATTTTTTTTTTCTTTTTAACTAATAATCGTCTCCATGGAAAAAGCGAGATTCCTTAACTTCTTTTTTTTGAAGTAGAAAAGAAGAAGAGAAGTCAAAATTTTGTTTCCTCACTTTTTTGAGACGACTTAGGAAGTGAAAACCTAATCGAAAATATTACGGCTGGCTCTTCTTTAATTTCCTTTGTTATTTTGTTCCGTTCCAACTATAGGTTTTTTTTTGGGTCTCTAGGATGCGATATGTGACTATGTGAGCGAGAATCATACCAAATCACAACACATGGCAATAAGTGTTTAGTAAAAAAGGGACATCGTTAGTAATTTAATATCCACTAACCAATCCTACCATCTTTGGCCATTTTATTTGTCAACATTAAGATGCCATGAAATTTTATCTAAAAATGAAAAAAAAAAAAAAAACAGAAGACGTAAGACGTGCAATATAATTCTTGCAAGCTTCAGCGATCTATTTATGAACCCAAACAAGCATTACGTAGTTAAAATATTTGTTTTAAGAAAAAAAATAAAAAGGCTTGATTTTCTCAAATGCGAAAACAAACTTTGTATATATAAGAAATTGAGTGGAAATCTGAATTGTGTGATGCCTCTCTCCTCATGGAGGAGCAAAACAAAAGTGATTTGATAGGAAAAAAATCTAACCCTCGACCTTCGCCAACCTCCTGTCTCTTTCTCCTTCCATCCTTTACTAAATTTCTCTGTTCTCCCCACCTAGAAATAGAGGCAAGTCGTCCCTCACCTCCCCGCCTTCTTCGCGAACTTTCGCCCAACTCCCCTTGCCTCAGCGACCTCGACGTTCTAGTAAGCATATCAGCTATCGACGATCTGGTACATGTCAGATCAAAGAACAAGTAGGAGGACAAAAATCAATTATAATTGTTGATAGATCAATTATAATTAATTTAATTAATGCTAGTGTAGAGATCTCACGAATCATTTCATAATTTTTATAGATTACGAGACCTTAATAAAATCTCGAAAAGGATGACATGATCTTTAAAAATGGAAATATCTTGCTAAGATCTAAAAAAGTTACAGAATCTTGTTAAGATCTCAAAAAGATATGATATCTTGTTAAGATTTCAAAAAGATACATGATCTTATCATAATTACGATCTTTTCAAGATACTCAAGGTACTATTTAAGTGTTGGATCTCTAAGAAATACAAGTGTGTTCGATGTGCATGTGTTGAACTTAGGCTCTATTTTGTTCTCTCCATTAAAGACAAATACTTCGGCTTTCATTCGAGAGTTCGAGGAAAAGAAAAGAATGCTTGTGTTTTCTTAGAATGACTCGTGAGCCGCTAGTCATGAAGAAGAAGAAGACACTCAAGACAATGATTGCACAAGCTCATCTAATGATATTGCTTGAGAGGCAGTTAAGACCAACACATGATGAAAAGTAAGTAAACCGCTTCTGCTTAATTTAAATATCTTAAATCTTACCCAGCACATTAGCAATTGTTTAATTAGAATTTGGTTTGATATATGGCTCTACCTAATTGAACTGCACCCAACAAGTGGTATCAAAGCTACATTTGTGCGGGATTTAAGGGTTATGAAGTTTTAATTGTTTCAAGGAATTGTATCGAATGTAATTGTTGCAAAAAGTTTTTATTGAATTTTATTATTTGCCTTAATTATTTTTGCATTCTTTTCGGTTAAAATTTTGGATTTTATCAAAATCATCGTCTTTTATGCGATTTGGTAAGATATTATTCGTGTTTTTAACTTATTAGTATTGTAAATAATCAAATTTTGCAAATAAAGTTAGAATTTCTAATTTATGCAACAAATTAAGCGTTGAAAATTCAAAATAGAGAAATAATTGTACACAAATGCACAAAACAATCGAAATACTGAAATTGTATATCTTTATGGGCAATTAAGTATGAGATCAGATCATTTGATTCTCTGTGCGAAATATTCATGTATATAATATTATAATCTGATATGTGTTCATTAATTAATGAATTAATGGTCAAAACATGTAGCGCACAGATCATATTATCATATAGCCTCTGTATGATATTGTAAATGCAGTGTGCATATGGTATTAAGGTGCTTTACCCAGCGCACTTAATTAAGGAAATAATTATACTCAAAGTTTTTTACAAAATTAAATGAGATTGTGATAAAATTATATAAATAATTAGTGGGATGAAATTGATTTTCTAGATTTGAGGTTATTCATTGATCTTGGAGCATCGCCATTATTGCGAGTATTCACTCTCTGTCATTGGGCCCCTTTTAGCACTGCTTCCTTGTACCATGTAGGATTTAATCAAGTGCATTCGATTCGAGAGATGCGTCATTAGTGGACTTGGAGGCCCACTTTTGTCCATGGTCCATGGGCCATGAATCACCTCAGAAATCGACTCCTTCTCCCTTTCTTTTTCCTGGGCCTCCATCGCTTAATATGATCTTTTTGAATAGTCAGAATAGAAGCAAAAACAAGAAAAAAAACAGCAGTGCAAGAGCTGCCTCTCTCAACTCTCAAGGTCCCATTTCTATTTTCTTTCTTTTCACGCTCTTTTCTCAGATTTGATACTAGACATCACAACAGATTTGATAGGTATTACCAAGCGCATCTGATTGCACCTTTTGTGCTAAGTGCTTCAACAATGTTCATTCTTGCTTTTGTGTCCTCTTTCTTTACTCATTCGCCCCTATTTAGATTTCTCAATTTTAGTTAAAAAGATATTTGATGGTTTTATTCTCATCAATCAATTAATAATCATTCTAGACAGGCAAAACTTTTGTTTCTTTTTTGTGACAATTTTGGTTCCTTTTTCTATTTTAATTTTGTGGTTACTGAATGTATGTATGTACATGGAAATACAGATCATAGCAGGACGATCTTTTTAATGTTTAGTCTGCGCATAATGTATTAATTCTTGTGTCATTACTGTAATCTTTATACTGTCATAGCAACACTGATACTCCAAACACCAATATTCCGAATTTCAAACTCAGTTTGCAAAATTTGAAGTTCCATAATCTGAAACCAGAAATGTAAAGATTCAAAAAATTGGAAGATAAATTGGATTTTTAATACAGATTTGTAACAACCAGCTTATTTATATCACTAAACTCTTGCTTTTTTAAAACCAAATTATTACAAAGTGTTTCTTATTATAAAAATAAACTATCAGAGCTGAAGTTACGACCGTGTTATATTAATGAAATATTGAATAGGTTTGAACGTGAAAGCCTATTTTAAAGTGACTCCGAAGAAAAAGAAAAGTTCATTTGTTAATCAGGAGAAATTTGGGGAAAAGCTTTTAGAAATCAGTGAGGAAAAGTCTCATATCATGCTAAAAGAATAAATTCTAAACACAACTTTCAATATTCATTACTACTTATTGAAAGAACTTGATTAACTCGAGATCTTTTAGAAAATTCTTAATCTGAAAATTAAATTACCTCGGTCTATAGCTATGATCTTCCAGAGAGACACAATCACCGTTGATCACCGAAAGTCTTTAGTTTCCGAGTAATCTCTCTCAAATCCGATGGAAAAAGCGAGAGAGGCGGCAACAACAACGTCTTTTGCACAACCAAATTATCCGACAATTGCAAGTTCTATACCGAAATTTCTTTATTCTCTCTGTAACTTAATTTCTTCTCTTAGAAATTGTATTCTGTACGAAGAGAGAGAGAGTCCCTGTATATTCAAAAGTCCTGTATCTTTTTATATTCCATATTATCCGTTAGTCTTCAAATATGAGAGAGAGACTTTATATGAATATATCCTGTACACATCCAAAGATGCATATTCACCTCTTAGCCATGCATCTCTCCATAGATACAATGAATCAAAAAAATGAACTATCCGCTGTACATTAAATTAATTAATTAACTAATTAAATTAATTAATTAATAATTTTCTTAATGGATCTTTAACGGATCTAAAATCAGAACTTGCTCATATCATATATTTTCTTAATTGCAGAATATTGTCGTATTAAATTGTATTCTCCAGGGACCAATAACATAATTGTATTATTCGGATAACTTTATATAATTTAGACCATCACTAAATCATAAAGTTATTAATACGCATTCTATACATTAAAGGTCCTACTTCTCATAACACATATTGAAACCCGTAAATAATGCTTAATTTGATCACTTTGTAATGGGTCTAATTTTATAATTGACAGTCCATTACTCAATATATATTTATATCACATATAAGTCCATATATTATTGTAATTAATTAAATTAATTCCAACACTTATTAGTCTAAAATTGAAAATGATTGCTTTGCAATAAGTCAAATTTTAGTTCAAATTTAGGATTTAGAACTTTAGTAGTTAAAAAATATATTAGAAATGTTCACACTTTTCAGATATGTTCACTGTTATATAGTAGTAGATTGACCAATTATAGTAATATTCAAATTTTAAGAATTTATTTTAATTTACTATATACATTAGTGATATAATCTTTCTTTGAAACAGATGGACCTAGAGAAGGCAATGCATGTTGTCCATATTCTTCTGAATCGTATCCACAAGTACAATATCGTTTACCCCGACTTACAATACGTGACAAAGGACTTGAACTGGTTAACTTCGGCAAACCCATAGGAAATGGAAAGGAAAGCAACATAAAGCAGCAAGAAAAGGAAAGGAAGCCAAACAAGAGTAAGGGCAAGAGCAAGAAGAAGAGAAGTAAGAATTTGTATAAGTTTTATATGATTTCTAACTCTTGTTTTTTGTTGATTTTGTTTGTATAGTGTTTACAATAGATTTTTGTTTGTGGTGGAAAACATTTAAAGTTCAATGAGATGAAAAGTTGAAAACAGTTAATTTTAATGTTTACTTATGTTTTGATCTGTTATCGATGTGTCTTTAATGTTGATGTGAGTTTTCAGGATTTTTTTTCATAATCTTTTTAGATTTGTTGTGCACCGTTAGTAGTTGTAAACGTTAGAAAAAAATTGCACGTTTTGAACGTTTCTTACGTTTAACTAAACGCAACGTTCAACGCAAGAAAAATTTCTTACGTTTGTTAACGCAACGAAAGACAGAAGAAAAATGTGTTACGCTCTTAAAAGTTAAAACGCAACCTAAATAAAAGATTAATTAATGGCTAGCCCAGAAATATGAAATACTCCTAGAATGATTGATTGGGATGAAGCAGGCATGTTTTAGTAAAAGAGTAATTAATGGTGAGCCCAGAAATACATACTCCCAGAATCACTTTGATTGTTGATTTGTTGACAACTGACAACGCTAATACAGTAATACTAGAATGCTTAGCTAGGCATGTAATCAATCTTTAACAGTAACTGGCTTCTTTCACGGTTACATTAATTGGCTCTATTAGCTAGTATATATTCCTTCCTTAATTACATCCATCTCCACGTCTCTCTCTCTCTCTCGGTGACCTGTCACTGTCAGAGTGGGATAATCTCTGCTTTTACTCCTCCATTCTATACTGTAGCAACTAACAACCAAATCAATGACATTTAATTTAACAGCACAGTTGACGTCAGTAGCTCGTTACACAAACCCTTCTATAAAAGATGGATACTGTGGATCCAAACAAGTGCTATGCCTATGCTGCCATGCTGGAACGCGTGAAACAGTGGCGTCGTATAGAATTCGGGCTCATGGCTCTCCTGCCCGGATACTCAAAGTCATGCGCACCGCGTATCGGATACGTATCCGACGCGGATACGCGTGTGATACGAGTGCGATACACTTCGGATATTTCACGTGATGTATCGTATTATTTTAATACTGAGATACGACAGAATACGACTGAAATACGGCAGGTCAGATCAGGTCAAACTTGGTGTGCATGCAGTCATGCTGATGGGAAAGTCAGAAAGGCCACCTATTCTCAATTTTGTTCTTGCTGAGTCATCTGCCTATGCAACACTCATATGTGAAAATGGGTGCATGATTAGCGTCTCATTCGTATACAATGATTTATAAAATTGGTACAATGAAAGATTACAAATTACAATTTACATGTGGTAGTAATTGTGGGGAAGGGGTTAAACGCGGGGGCGTCTCTATCTGGGGACGGTTATCAGCCAAAACAGACGGCCAATCTAGATTCTAGAGTCATGATAAATAAATAAATAAATAAATAATAATTGAAAGAATGAATAATTAGTAGAGGAGAGAGGAGAGAGGAGAGAGGAGAGAGAAATTCCTTTTCCCATTGGCCATTGGTCATTGGTCCCCGACATCCCGACCCCATAATTCAAGCCCAATAAAATTCCAAATTCCTCTCGTAAAAGTAAAAGCAAGCGAAACAAGGAGCAGAGGCAGAGGCAACAAAAATAGAAGCAGCTCCGCTCCGCTAGATCCCGACGCTCTCGCCTTCTTCCCATTTCTAACCACCATTTTCCAAACCGACACCTCACCTCCCCCCCCCCCCCCTTCTCTCCCCTCTCTCTCCATGTGGCGAAGACGCAGGAGCGAGGGAGGCGGCCGGATCTATCAGCGCTAGATTTCCATAGGAACCCAGTTTCGTACGAGGACAAATGAAGGAGAGGAAGAGAAGAGATTTCAATAAAGAAGCGAGCTTTGCATCGGCCTCCAAAGGAGGAAAAAGCTCGTCTAGACTCTTTGTCTTGTTTGCGCTTTGCTTCTTTGTTTTGGTTGTCACCATTGGATTCTCAAACGAAGGTAATATCACATTTCAAACACGAATTGCTGCTTCTTCTTTTTTATGTTTTCAATGGATGTTTTTTCAAATACGAAAGGGAATTCGGCATACGTGTAATTCAAGTTTCAAATCTTTTTTTCTGAATTTTAATTGGCTATTTCAATGTATGCTTGTTTTCATTTTGGTGATTTTTTTTGGGTTTGTAGGTAATGATCTAGGTAAAAGTTAGATAGCTGGTTTTGGTATAATACATCAGGAAGCTCTTTTATGATGCTATTCATATAAGATGAAATTATTTTTTTTTAAGTTTATTTTAGAGGTGATTCTGAGTAATTTTGCAAACAGAAGGTGATAGAATTTCAGATCAAATTTGTTGTTTTAATATTATCTTTTTGGAATACAGAGTGCCAGGTCACATTTTTGTCGTTTCATCCAAATAATACACATGTGAAACGGTGGTATTGATATGCCACTGTGCATTATTCCAGATTTTTTCAAACCAGCATCTGTTGGCAGTGTACCTGAATGGTACCGATGGAGATACCAGCGTGAACCAAATATCTCTGGGAAATTTTGAATAAAATTTGTACCAGTTTTTAACTGGTTAGCCGAGAAGGCACTGGTTTAGCAAAGACATTTTCGTTTTGCTTGGGTACTTTTTGGTTTCCAACCTTGCCATTTCGGTACTGACATTACAATTGATAATCTTTGCTTAGATATCACTTTAAAGTTTAAACACTAACTCTTTCTTTTCAGTTTTCCATCCTGTATTGCTCTCTGCATGGCCGACGACAGAATCAAGAGTCATCTCTGCCGACCAATCTGACCCGTTAAGTTATTCTCAGAATGTTAATCCTAATTCTATCCGTGTCAACCATGCCGTGCTCCTCCCTGACCAAATTGTCCTGGTCACAAACCATCATTCCCTCCTAGCCATCCCCAACCCGGATTTGTTGAAATGTCAATACACCCCTCCAGACTCTTCTCGCTCTTCCCCTCCGCTCTCGACTAAAGCCAAACTCAACCTGCCCCCTTTATCTCTTTCCGCCACTCTTGTGCGCTGCCCCTTGGGCCCACAAGGCGTCTCCCTCTCTCTCTCCACCTCCCCTCATTCTCTTCACCAGCCCTACCAGTGGGACCATCTTGCTTATGCTGCTTTGTTTGACTCGCTTGACAATTCAACAGTAGTCTTTGCGAAGGGATTCAACCTAAGGTCAGCCCGGGTGTCCGATCCAACCCGATATCAGTGTGTTTTCGGCAGGGATCCCAAAACAAAGAACCTCATTGTTTCCTCAGTCATAACTGCTGCTCAAGAAATTTTTCGGTGCAAAACTCCCTTACCGGTTCTGACCCGTTACCTGCATAAGAGAACGGACCTGCCATTGGTGTCTGTCAGAACCAAAGGCCGTGATGCAATCACCCTTCCATCAGTAGCCCGGCCAGAAATTCTCAAACCATACCGGCGAACCCGCAAGAAGAAGAAGAAGCATTCAATGTGTGTTTGCACAATGGTGCGGAACCAGGCAAGATTTCTTCGTGAATGGGTCATATACCATTCACGGATTGGCGTTGAGCGGTGGTTAATCTATGACAACAACAGCGACGACCAAATCGAACAAGTGCTAAACTCCTTAGGCCGGTCAAATTACAATATTACCCTCCACCCATGGCCGTGGGTCAAGACCCAAGAAGCCGGGTTTGCACATTGTGCTCTCCGTGCACGTGGTGACTGTGAATGGGTTGGGTTTATAGATGTTGATGAGTTTTTCTACTTCCCAAATGACCTCACAATTAAAGATGTGCTGAAAAACTACACCAACCAGCCATGGGTCGGTGAGTTGCGTACCGACTGCCATAATTTTGGTCCATCAGGACATAAAAAGGCCCCCCAAAAAGGTGTTATCACGGGTTATACCTGCCGTGCAATCGCACCTGAGAGACACAAGTCCATAATCCGACCTGACGCTCTAAACAAGTCTCTGATAAATGTGGTGCATCATTTCCATCTAAGGGAGGGATTGACGTTTCTCAATGTTGGTCAAGGTGTAATGCTGATAAACCATTACAAGTACCAAGCATGGGAGGTGTTCAAAGAGAAGTTCTATAGGCGGGTTGCGACTTACGTGGCTGATTGGCAGGACAAAGAGAATGTTGGGTCCAAGGACCGTGCACCCGGTCTAGGGACCAAGCCTGTTGAGCCGCCTGATTGGCCGTACCGGTTTTGTGAGGTCAATGACACCGGCTTGAGAGATTGGGTTGTCAGAGTACTTAAGGATCCAGAGACAGGAAAACTGCCTTGGCAGTTGGGTTTAATTTAGCATTGCTACAGTACAGCAGTTCGGCTTCCAGCTATTTTTTTTAACCTTTTTGTAACTATGACATAGAGATGATTCAAATCATTCTTTTTGTAGATAAAAAAGGAGATACATAGCTTTCAATCTTGCTTAAATAAAGTTCGGTAAGAGAAAGAGAATGTTTGGGAAATTTGAAATGTCATTTTATTTTCTGTTTCTAATTGCGTCTATTCTCAGGCTGATTAATGACATGCACTCCAGTGAAGTGCCTTACTCTTTATTTATTTTTCTTTTTAATTTAAGTAAATTATTCATAAAATGGGGACGAGAAAATGAGTTATCTGTTGCGCCTCAGTATATCAAACAAAAGAATATACAACAAAACATGTAGGTAGGAACGAATTCAGGATTTTTGTCAGTAGTTCAAAATTTCAAAATTACTTTTTTTTTTTCAGAATTGTTCAAAATAGTGCATATTTTTAAAATTCTAAATGATACGCATTTTTTTTTTTAATTTCAAATAAATAATTAATTTTGAAATTTTTGTTTCCGAAATGAGTCAGACTGACTTATCCTGCTTTCACGTAGCTCTGCCCCTGATGTAGGGGCTCCAATTAACAAACAAAAACAAAATTGCTGAAATAAGTTGCAAGAATTCACAACGAAAGAAGCTATGCATCCTAAAAACGTGAATATGGAAGCATGGAGGGAGATAGTTGAAAGTTCATTTCTAGATTTTCCTTGATAAAGTTGGATTGAAGGAATGTCAAGTTGCATTATTAAAGGCTTATCTTTAGACTATAGTACATGTAAGAAATCCAAAAGACAGAGATGTTACACCTCACTTGATGTGGACTCAATAGGAAAACTTTGGCCTTTCTAAGGCAAAAGATGCCTTAAAAATGCCCAAAAATTGACAATGTTTCTTTAAGAGATTAAATAAACCTAAAGAGGGCTTTCAAAGGTGCATTCTTTACCTTATGTGATGCTAAAGATAAATAAAGAGAATTGCTTTAACAAAAATTACCAACAATTAAAGATGGAAGATTCATCTTTGAATTTTTCAATTTCCTCTCTTTGCTTTCTATGTATTATCCGCGATCTGATGCCAAATTGTATATATTAAGGAGAGTTGTTTATGACTAAAGATACATTGTTTCTATAGCTAGAAGTACAACTTTCAATCACAAGAATTAGCTTTTGGTTTTGGTGAGAAAGGCAATGGTTTTGGAGATCATACGACCGAACATGTAGATTTTTGTTCTTGTAAATTGTCAAAAAAAGAAAGGCGAATTTAACGGTTACCAAATAAAACTGATTTACACGGTTCAATTCAAGTTAAAACGGTTAAAACGTAGAAAATAAGATAAAACCATTTTTTTTCTCAGAAATTTAACGTCAAAGATTTTTTTTCAAGTTAAAACGGTTAAACCGAAGTTTTTACAATCCTGATACTAGATTCAAAATCCAAATGAAAATAATTCTTGCGTATATTTAATTTTGAATAATGTCTTGACTCCCATCTTTATCTAAAAAACTTTCAAAGACAATGCATGCTTTATATAGGACTCTGTTTTCATTGATATCAAATGGACAAAATATAGATTTGGATGTACACCAAAATTGCAACAAAAAATGGGATGTGATATTAATTTTTAAACAGAGTAATTTCTCTGTTATTGCAACAAAAAATGTTTATTTTAATGGCGGGTACCCATCATTAAAATGTTTATTTTATTGCAAGTACCCGCCAAAAAATTTAGTGAACAATAGGGGAGGGGGAGGAACCAATCAATGTTCTAATTCTTTTTCCTGCATTTGGAAATCCAATTGGTAAATCCACCTATGTATTTATTTTATATTATGTATTATGTTTCAAATTAGAAAAAAAAAAGAGTTGTGGTAACTTTGACGAACCAACATAAAAATTCAGTTAATTTCATGAAAATAAAATACAATCAAACTTTTTCATTACTATATATGGTTGGGTTTCATCTCTAGCCAATCCATCAAAATGCAAATGCTATTAGAAACTATACACCAATAAATAAGAAAAGAATGAGGCAAGCTGTTACATCAGTGATGCAAATAAAATTTGAAAAAAGGAGGTGAGTTGCAAATTATTTGTTTGTGGTATATGTTTCAAGTGTGGAGTGCTCATTTGCAATTTATTGTTTGCATCTTATATTCTAACAAGTAGCTCTGTGGAGGGTTTTGTGCAAGTTTGGGATTGGTTTCATTTCGCCTTTATGACACAGCCTGGTATAACCTTTGTAATTAATTTAGCATATTTTAGCTCTAGAATTCGGATATATGAGGCCTAATTTTCTCACTAAATCAAATGTAGGCAACGATAAGTGCTTCCGCCAAAAGAAAAAGAAAAGAAAAGAAAAGAACATTAGAGAACAAAGCAAAAGACATAGAACCTTCCATTATGAGTCATTTCCTAGTTTCAGTATTAAAATATACTGATAGTGCCCTCTTAATAAGCTGATACATTGCAATTATTGGTTCGATTTTGGTATTTACGATTGTAGAACAAGGGGAGGCAAGGGATGACTTGAATTAGGTGGGAAGAAATTAAGAGACAGCTTGGTTGGCTTAATCATCATTCCTTGTTGGTGCAAATATATTATATATATGTTGTTGGTGCTGCAAATATTCTATGGTTCAATTCAATTGCATTGTAATAGATGTGCTGGCAATTCATGACTGTCCTCCTGCTTTTTCCAATTATTGATTGAATCCTCCAATTCTCATCTCCCCTAAATAACACAAATTAAGCTGTACAGCACAGTACTCACTCAAAAGGTTAATCAACTTTGAACTTTGGGCTCCATATTCATTAGAGAGCACTACATAGACAAAGAAATATAAGAATTTGATTCCTTTCTTAGTATCAAGTGAAGTTTCAGATGTGCTTTAATTAATTTAGGACTTGAGCTTCAAATTGTCTCCATGTAAAAGAAGACAATATCCATAGCCACATAGCACATGCATGAGAAGTTTGTAATTTTATTTTAGACATGAAATGCTTGGTTCAAGATTTTTACTATTTTCTTTTTTATAATCTTTCATGTACTCATAATGTTTTAGTTTAATGAACAGGTTGGTACTAAAAAGAAAAGAAAAAATGTAGCCCGGCACCTCAAGTGAAGTAACGGTGGGATTATGTACATAAATAATTGCACAAAAGTAAAAATAAATAAATAAAATGTTCATAAGACCTGATTGAATGATATTGCAGGAACCAAAAACAAACTTTTTTTTTCAAGTACTTTCGGGTTTAGTTGAAAAGCCAAAGATTACAAAGATCACGGTGTGTCAAAATAATGATTCAAGCATTCATTGAGCCATCTATTTCCATTCTATTTGTGAGGATTCATTAATTAAAGAAGAATCAAATTCATGTACCGAACTTTCACAAAATCACCGAGCAAAGAAAAAAAGATTCAATAATAGAAACACATTTCTATCGAGCTGATCAACATTTTTTTTTTTGAATAAAGAGTGAGAGAGACCCACCTGTTTCATTAAAACAAATCTCTATTACAGATTAACTAATCAGTTTAAAAACACCAAAAATTTACTATATCTAAACCTCATACCACATCATAAAGCGCACATCTATCTTATCTAATACAACCACAAATACATAGAGACCTCTCGTTAGTATCAAAAAAAACAAAGTAATCGAAAACAACATGCCACAAACTACAAATCAACATCACAAGAGCACTATTTAAGACACAGGACCTTTTCAGACGAAAATTCTGTTAGAATTTTCTCCTCCAATAGATCCACCTGCACCATCTCCTCCGTCTGATTTCTATGCCTAGTATATGTAAAGAAACTCATCAGTAAAATGTTTACATGTCAAAGAAACTTTACAAAAATTTACCATGAGCTTTGTCGAATGCCCAAGTTCCAGTAACAACTAACAAACAGAGATAGAGACACCTATTTGGGCCTTCGATCGGGCCCAATTTGGCACACATGAGCTGCATGTTCTCAGCTTGCCACATTATATAACTGAGAATTGGGTTAAGAAATAAATATATCATCGAAACATGCCTAGTACAAAAGAAAACATCTCGTAGAAAATAAACTAAAGCACTCTGATGACATTCTTTAACAATTAACACGGTGTTGACGGTTGTAAAAAAACAATTACCACGACTTGATAAAAAAGTAAAAAACAAAAAGGACAAACAAGATGACCCATTATAGTAGAAAATACCGTAAATCATTTGACATTCCTCTTATTCAAAACAATTTAATCTTCTGGAAAGAAAGAGGCAAATAATAAACATACAAACAATGACATCCTTGACTGGCAAAAGAAAATTACAACTCTTTACTTCAAACCCATTAAAATTATCAAAATTCCAAAGGCCGATCAATATTTGTAATCCTTCACGTGGAGGCTCTCTGAAACGCCTTCACCACCGGCAGCATCACCGGCGTAGGTCCCGAGGGTCGCTTCGGAGTTGGCCTTGCACCGTGCTAGGAAGGCAGCACGTGCCTTCTCGATATTCTCATCCTTTCCAGCCCAGGCCTTGAGTGTGCTCTGCTGAAGAGCACGACCGAAGGAGAAGGAGAGGCTCCACGGCTTCTTACCCTGCAACTTATTCATTGCGTTCAAGTTCAGGGTCGCTTCCTCCTCACTCTGACCACCGGAAAGGAAAACAACTGCCGGTACAGCTGGTGGTACGGTCCTGAGCAGTGCCCTGACGGTGTACTCAGCGATCACCTCGTGGGCCACCTTGGGAGCGTCAGAGCCGGGGGTGACCATGTTGGGCTTAAGAAGAGTTCCTTCTAGAAGCACGTGGTGGTCATTGAGGGCCTTGTAGCAGGCAGCGAGCACAACCTCGGTGACATATGCACAGCGGTCAATGTCATGGGATCCATCGACCAGGATCTCAGGCTCGACGATTGGGACGAGGCCATTCTCTTGGCAGATGATGGCATAGCGGGCAAGGCCATCGGCATTCAGGTTAATGGCAAGCTGAGATGGCTCGTTCGGGCCGATATTGAGGACAGCACGCCACTTTGCAAAGCGGGCACCAGCCTGATAGTACTTCTGGCAGCGCTTGGCCAGGTCATCATGGCCCTGCAAGTGGAACGATAGAATCATTTCTGGTTAGCTAATCGCTCGGTGTGATCAGACTAAGAACTATTTACAATTTGCTATGAAACGCCGACCATAAACCATCCAAAAGCACAATCCAATGCTCAAACACACAACAAACCGCGGTAAGAAGACCAATAATCCTATACCTGAGTGGTGGTCTCGCCATTGGTGCCAGCAACCACAATGGTACCCTTGTCGACCTTAATTCCTGGCAAAACACCGTTCTCATTGAGCACATCGACGAAGGGCTTGCCGTCCTTGGTCTTCTGGTAGAGGGTCTCCTCGAAGAGGATGACACCGCTGATGCACTGCAGGGCGCCGGGGGTCAAGAAGAGAAGCTCACGCAGGGCGCGGCGGTTCTCCTCGACATTCTCCACATTGATGCTTGCAAGGCGCTTGCCAATGGTGCCGGTGGACTCGTCGGCTGCCAGGATACCCTTCCCTGGGGTGCCGATATAGGCAGCATTCTTCTTCAACTCCTCTGTAGACAGAACCAATGTGAGGTGAACAAATGTACTGACTCATGTCTATTTGGGGATGTCGTTGAAAAATGAAATCAAGTCATTGAGTGGGCTTAGACCTTCATTAGAGAGAGTGCCAAGGTACAAGATTTCTTTTTGTTGTTGTTGTTTTTTTTTGTTTTTTTTAGGAAATGATGAAGGTTGAACCCTCAAATTTTATTGATCACAATCACTAGAAAATAAAAATGGTACCGAGTATTTAATGAGGATCTTATTATTGATATTATTGTAAAATTACAGCAATTATTTTAATAAATCTGATTCTGTGTAGTGGACAGCTGTCAACTTAAAGTATTGCCCAGATCAGATTGGAAGCCACCCAAGTTGTCAATCTTTGTTTTGAAAGAAAAACAGAAAGCAGCAAATATCTCTTTACCAAAAACAAAAAAGTCAACAAAATTGCATACAGCTGCAAATGTTGACAGGATGTTTAACAAATTAATTAATATTGTGGTGTGACACTGTGACAGTAATTCCAAATGCTGACAAATCAATCGACCAGATTACAATTGGAAAAGAGGAGGATGACAACAAAACCAGAATAAATATGTGCTATGTCTGTCATGATTTGAAAATTAAATTCAACAATAGCATTATTAGATTCCTAATAGTAGTCTCATTGTTTCTGTATTTAGCCAAAGAAAATTACCAAAAAGGACATAAATTAGTTGTAAATAACTAAATACCCAATAGATGATAGTAAGCCCCACAAAAGTAGTTTACAGCAAAAGCAAGTTGGGTAATTGAAGAGGTCTGGTATTTTAATTTCAGATCAATTGATCTCACAGAAAGTAGCTTTTGAAGTAGGCAAAGCCTTTTTAAGATTTTATTTTATTAAGAATCGAAAAAGATTGTAGATCCAAATTACAGCATTTGGAATCCTACTTGGCAGCAATTTGTGGTAGCGCTGGCACTGACCAGTACCAATTACTCTACGTCTTTACCCTTGTGAGTTGTAAGATCAATTCAAATATTCAAAAATTAAAAAATGATTTAGGAAACTAGTATAAGAAAAGAAAAGAGAGAAAGAAAAGAAAAGTGTGTTTGAGTGAGTGTACCAGCATATTTGCCGCAGTAAGCAGACATTTTAGATGGAGAAGGTTTTGAAGTCTAAACTCTTAAAGACAAAGAGAGAGCGACTAGAGAGCTTGGAGAAGAAGAAACGAGAATGAGATCGGAATCGGAATCGGAATCGGAATCGGAGGGATGAATGGAAACAGAAGGGGTTTAGAGGTATTTATGAAGAGAGAGGCGGGTGCGGGTCCCATTGAGGAAACGTGATCGCTCAGCTCTTCGCCTCTTCTCTTCTCCTTCCCACCATTTTTTATTATTCAATTCATCATGGAAATTCCATGATTCCACCAAATTGAATGTCAAATTCTCTTTTCCTTGCTTAAATTAGTTCATCTTACTTTTTTAATTCTATTAGTATACTAATGACGTGTAATATTGCGCCACTTCATTTCTTTTCACTAGAGGTGTGATAAGGTTCCCGGGGCGAACCCGCCCGTGACCCGACCCGTGCCCGACCCGCAGGGGTGTCAAACGTTTCTAACGAAACAGAAATCAGCTATTTCGTCAACTGTTTCGTTTCGTTCAACGAAACAAAAAAAATTCCGTTAACTGTTTCGTTTCGTAACGAAATGAAACGGAACGATTATTTCCGTGATTTTACACTACAAATGATGAAACGGAAGAAAAAATATTGTTTCGTTTTTTGTTCAGTTTCGTAAACGAAACAAAAATTCCATTCCGTAACTGTTCCGTTTGAACGAAACGGAACGAAAACACGTTGTGTTTTATTTCCGTTGACAGGCCTACCGACCCGTGCCCGACCCGTGAAAAATGGACCCACGGGTTTTGGGTGGGACGGGACGCCCTCTTGACCGTTGGACCCGTGCTAGACCCGACCCGCCGGACCCTTGACCCGACCCGTGCCCGACCCTTGGACCCCCGGACCCGACCCCCTGGACCCGTGATTGAAATGATTGAAATGATAGAAATGATTTATGTCACTTCTAAATTCAAAAATATTCAAAAATATTCTCAGAAAATTCAAAAAATTTCAAATTTCAAATTCACCATACCTCTCTATAAATAACATCATCCACTCTCACTTATTTCACACATCTATCTTTCATTCTCTCTTTCAAATTCTCAATAATCACTACTCAATTCTCAATTTACTTTCATAATTTTAATATATAAGTTATAACTTCTAAGTTTATAATAATACTTTTAGATATATTAATTAGGTTTAAATATTTAAATTGTTAATTTATATTTATTCTCTCATCATCCACCATCCGTGCAAAGGTACGTTTAAGATTTTAAGTTACAATTTACATTTAATTCTCGAATTTATATTTTTTTTACGTAACAATTTTGATTCTTATCAAATTTTATTATTTCTAACTCACATTTTAATTCACATACAATTTGTAATTCACATTTTTATTCTTTAATAACTTCTAAGTTACATTTTTTATTTTCAATTGTAAATTAATTTATAAAAAAAATTCGACATATTTTTGAGTATTATGTGAACAAAATTTGACAATATTATTTGAGTATTATTTGAACAAAATTTGACAATACAATTTTTGGTCTTCTATTTTTAATTCACATTTAATTCACGCTTTTTTATTATTTCTAACTTACATTTTACAATATTATTTCTTTTTTTTCAATTTTAGATATGGCATCTCAAGAACCAAATCCTAGCATTTCGGTTGAAGAAACAATACGAAGGATGAGTGTTGAGCTATTCAGTGAGGATAATCCCCCAACACAATATGCAAACATGAACCCCCAAACACATCCACAATTTTATCAACCACAACCACAATTTTATCCACCTCCACGACATGCAAACCTCCCATTATATCATCAACACCCTTATTTAGCACAAGATGTTAATGTTCCACCGACTCAAGCCCCTCCACCAACGATTCAAACTCAAGCTGAAATTGTCCCTCCACCATCATCTGTCGACGAAAGTATTCCTCCATCGTCGCAGCCATCATCAAATCCATCGCCAGAAATCCAAGAAGTAGAAGTGGATCCGAGGCAAAAAAAGAGAAAAACGACCGCGCCTAAATATGATGCACCATGGTGGCGTTTCTATGAAACAACTCATGATGCTGACGGAACTGTTTTGACTTTGAGGTGCAAGGTAAAAAATTGTAAAGGTTTTTTCTATTACAAAAAGTCTAGCGGTATGAAAAATTTTAAAAAACATGTTGAAAGACATGAAGAAAATGGCGACGAACCACAAGAACAACCTGACCAACGGTTAGTACAAAGTACTATTAACCCTGGCGGTACGAGGACCTTGGCCAAGTATGATGAAAAGCGCATGTTAAGTGAAGTTGCTAGGTATATTGCCCATAAAGAAAAACCAATTAGTATGGGTTGTTGTTCTAGTTTTGCTAGATTAATAATAAAAGGCGCTGGTCAAGTAATGTACAAGCCATTTCACCACCGCAAAATAGTGGCCGAAGTCAAGAAACAATATTTAGAACGGAAAAATGAATTGTTAGCCATTTTTAGTTATGCCAACTATAATGTATCCATCACATCTGACTGTTGGTCCGCATGTAAGGGTGGTTTAGGGTATTTTTGTATTACTGCACATTATATTGATGACAATTGGATTTTGCAGAAACGAGTTTTATGTTTCCGTAATCTTGATTTTCCGCACAATGCACACGTTATTTACCAAGCCAGAATTAATGTTTTTCATGAATTTAATTTAAAAAGAGATTTAGAAAACAAGATTTTTTCAATTTCTTTTGACAATGCTAGCAACAATATGAAATCTACTGATTATTTTTTAAGTGCATTAAATCCCATAATGAATGGAAAATTATTTCATAAAAAATGTGCATGTCATATTTTAAATCTCACCGTTAAAGCAGGTATTAAAACTGAAGGTATTAAAAATTTAATTTTTAAATTCAAAGATGGTCTTCATCACATTTTTTCAAATAATGTTAGAAAACAAAATTTTCATGCATTGTGTTCACGCTTGGGCTTGAATAATTTGATAGTTCCATGGGATGTCGATACCCGTTGGAACTCCACGTATAGATTGTTCCATCATTGTTTACCATACAAGAACGCAATAAATGAAATATTGCGGAACTCAACCGAGGGGATACAACTGATGATGAACGAGGGAGAATGGAACCAATTGGAGAAATTGACAAACTTTCTACAAGTTTTTTTCAAAGCAACCGTCAAACTTTCATGCTCGTATACACCATCTACACACGAGTTACTTCACCATCTATATTGCATCACCAAGGTACGTAATCTATATTTATGTTTGAAACAATCATCCTCTTTCTTTATCCATCTCTTATTCTCTTATATTTTTTTTCTTCCAATTCTCTAAGGTCTATCGTCAGCTTGAAGATATAGAAGGGCTAGACCATAATTTGACTCCAATCGTTGAGGCAATGAGAGAGAAGTTTCTCAAGTATTGGGAAGAAGTACCTCCTATCACTATTATAGCGAACTGTCTGCATCCGGCCTTCAAAAAGAAGTACACAACAAGATTGATTCAGAAGTACAACCAGAATCTGAAGTTACCATATCATACGGTGGAAGCCAAAGTAACTACTTTATTCGACGGGATGTTCGACATTTACAATACTCGACATGTCTCAAGGATGGCTTCTGCGCCAACTCAACCACAAAGGTATGAATGCAATATATTTAGTAATATTTGAAGACTCAATTTATTTAGTAATTTTTTAACACTCAATAACTTTTTTTAATCACAAATAGAAGGACCAGTTCTTTAGGCTTGCTTAGCGAGCTAAGGGAGGATGAACCTCAAATGCTAAACACTAACGAACTGTTGAGTTACTGTTTGGGAAGTTTTGAAGACGATGACATCGACATCCTAGATTGGTGGAAGCGACATTCTGGCGCATATCCAGTTTTGGCAGCGATGGCTCGCGACGTTTATCCAGTGCCCGTGTCAACTGTACCTTCCGAGTCATGTTTCAGTTCCGCTGGTAGAATTTTGACCGACAAACGCACCAAATTGGGTACAACACGGTTCGAGCAACTTGTGTGCTTGAAAGATTGGATTGATGCCGAAGAGCGTAATCAACATGATCCTAATTTTCAAGAAGTCGAAACTCAAGAAAGTAGTACTATGCCAAGAAGTCCTGTCGCCGGCGACGATTCTGATGATCCATTGTGCATTGACGACGACGAATTGTGGTATCTGAACAATGAATTCATGCGTGCAATGTAGTAAGTTTTTAATTGTAATTGTAATTATATTTTTCTTTTTTACAATAAATTTTTCCAATGATACTAACAAAAAAAAAAGTTAGAACTCCGCCTATGTTGTCTTATTCACATAGCCGGTCCCAAGCCCGGAATATGGAGGAGGGTAACTTTTAAAAATGATATAATTATAAAATATATTTTTCAAAATATTACAAATTTTTTCTGAATTTTTGTGCATTTTTTTTTATTTTTTTAACATTTTTTCGAATTTATTGAGAATTTAGAGATTTTTTTGAACATTATATGAATATTTTTTATCTTAAGAAAGATCATAAATAAAAATTATATAATTATAAAATATATTTTTCAAAATATTACAAATTTTTTCCTGAATTTTTGTGCATTTTTTTATTTTTTTTAACATTTTTTCGAATTTATTGAGAATTTAGAGTTTTTTTGAACATTATATGAATATTTTTTATTTTAAGAAATATCATAAATAAAAATGATATAATTATAAAATATATTTTTTAAAATATTACAAATTTTTTTCTGAATTTTCGTTCATTTTTTTTTTATTTTTTTGGGATTTTTTCGGATTTTTTAGAGGCATTTACCATTTACAAACTTTAAAATTAAAAAAAAAAATTTGAAAATCCCTCCGGGTCGGACCCGCCCCCCACAAACCTGTGACCCGTGCCCGACCCGACCCTTGCCCCGACCTGACCCGTGCCCGTGAGACCCGTGGGGGTCTATCACGGGTCGGATTGCCCTTTTGGACGTTGGACCCGTGCAAACCCGACCCGTGAGACCCTTGAGACCCGGGGACCCGTGACCCGTCGGACCCTTGAACCCGTCCGGGTCGACGCGTGCCCGACCCGACCCGACCCTTCGTCACAACTCTACTTTTCACTGTTTACTGTAGCTTTTCAGAATTTTTTGCATGACCTCATACAGATTTATGTCAGAAAATTATTTTAATGATTATTCAAATGACCCGCCACACAGATCATTACATCTCTGGTGATGTAACCATCACCCGTTTGAAGTCGACATGCTCTCCCTCTCCGTCACATTTGGTATTTCAAATGTAACCAAGAGGTAGCTATTCGATTTATTCATTTTCGATTTGGTACCGATTGGAAACTAACCCGAATCGATTATTCGTTTTATAGTTGTTACCGTTTATAATCTAAAAGAAACAATTGGATAAGATATATGATTTAAATAAACTACTCGTAATCATATGATGTTTTTTTTTTTTTTTTTTGCATCATTCATTTTATTTGCATGAAAAATATATTTTATACATCACTAAAACTAATTACAAAATTTATTTACATATAACAATAGAGAAGATTATAAAATAATAATTTATATAATTTAATTTTAACAGTAAATGTTTAAAGTATTATGATTTATAAAATTAATTGAAAATACTAAATTTATCAAGAGCATTTTGTCATCATGTAATTGGACTTTTGAATAAATAACACTGAGTAAATTGAGTATTTAAAACAGAAAAATGAAATAACAAACTTGTTATATATTACGAATATTTTATTTACTACCTATGATATAAAAAAATGTCATGAATTATATACAAACTAATATGTCATAAAATATAGATAATTTAAACTTTACACTATAAGTATTCAAAGATATTTTGATCATTTTATATTTATATTTGAACATTAGATGATAATTTATACGGACAACACAGATGGACTGCACGGAACCAGTTTTATTATATAAATTAATTGCGAGATAAAAATGAAATGTCAGATGTGAAATAACATGATCATGTTATTCTCTCAAAATAACAGCAGATATGAAATCGGGTACACCCACGCATTATTTGAGAAACTTGGTTCTTTCTTCTCTTAAAAGAGCCAGTAGAATTTGGCGCAAAATAAACAATGTTAAAGTAATTATAAGATGAATGACTTATAGGACGAACAATGCTAAAGTGACTTATAGGATGAAGCAAACGATCTAGTACCATCATTTAAAAAAAATGATTTATAGGACGAACATTCTGAAGTATAAACAAATAAAAGCTTTGATAAAGAGTAAAAAATACATAAAAGAAGAGTAATTGTGAAGTATATATGATTTATGAATGAATCGCTGAAAACAATGGAGAAAACTTTGGGAGCTTCTCCGGGTCAAAATTCAAAATTCAAAATTCAAAGTTGAAGGGAAGAATTAAAAATAAATAGTTGTGCTATCGCCTATCGGAGACGACGGAGAGGCGGGTTAGTTGGTTGGTGACTTGGTGTATCCGGTATCGTACCTGGTTTTAGCAGGGATTTGATTTGATGGTTTGGTTTTGGGATGTCAAACTCGTGCCTAGGCTTCGCTAAAATCGTGAAATATGGTTGGCTATGCTAACTACTAACTGCTAAGTACCTCCATTTTTCTATGTAAACAATCGTCTTTACTATTATATTATATGTTTAAATGCAAGAGTGAATTAGCAGCCTAGACAGCGATTGATAGAGACAACCCATTTATTTAACACATTTAAAAAATTGGAACAAAATTGAGTTGACGAAGCATGATTTAGCAGCCTATAGGAGACTTTCTTCCCATAATGTTATTTTATTTCTGCTGTATTTGATTTTCTTCTCCTTTTCAAATTCCTATATATCGAAGACTTGAATTCTCTCTCGAAAGTTGAGTACAGTTCTTTTTTTCTTCTCAAATTAGTACAACGGAATTTCTTAGGTTAAGACTGCTTTGGTCAAATTAGTACAACGGAATTTCTTATAAGTAGGCACCCTGATTTTTGAATTCACAACCTAAATTTTAGGAAGAATCACGGAAACTCGGAATTGTTGGAATTTGTTTCAACATATCGACAAACATGTAATATAATTATATGCTATTGTGAACTGTTAAATTAACTGTGTAAGGGATACTGTTCATGTTGCTCATTTACAAGGGTAAGATATGAGTTAAATGAAAACGAAATTGGTTAACTTTTAATGGATCTATTATTAAAGAGTTGGGCAAATATGAGAGTTTTTTCAACTTTGAAGGTTACATTTGATATTGTAAACTTTTGAGGGTAAATACATAATATGGAAGTTTTGGAAGGGGATATATGAAATTCTGAGTTTCTTTTCTCCGGCGCGCGCTTCTCTCTCTCGTCCTTTCCGCTCCGTGCGCCTCCTCCTTTCTTCCATTTCGCCTCCGCCTCTGCTTCCAGTGGCGCTGCTTCCCGTGGAGGATCAGGTACTTCAATCTCTCTCAACCTCAGGGAATATGAATCCAGATGTAAAACCCGGATTACTTACTTCAGTCTTCAGTGTGAATCTAACCAGGCTTAGACTTAGTCCTCGTATTGTTCACTTCATTACATTGCTTTCTAATCTTAATGCTATGCTAATGCTATGTCAGGAAACAAGTTTCTACTACCAAGTGCTACTGTTGCTACTATGCCCATGCTTGCTATTCTTCATGCGCCGCGTCTCTATGATGATAAAAAAAAAAGGGTATGCATTTAACTTCACATTATTCTGCATTCCCTTTTTCTTAATGCATTTTTTCCATGCTTTGGATTTATTTGGGAAGTTTGAGGATAGGAAGGAGAAAGGCATCGAACCTGAGTTTTCACCTGATGTGAAGGTAATGACTTATTCTGTCAAATTCTATTAATTTTATACTTGTTTTTTTGTCAAACTTTGTAACTATACCTAGTTGCATGCTGATGCATTCAAGCACATGCATCTTTCATGAGACTTCTACCTCTGCGCTCTGTCAAGATTTTGGGGATGCTTCATGGAAATGGTGTGTGTAACCTCTGCTTATAATTTAATGGATGCATTCAAGCACAGGCATCAAGCTGGAATGTATAACCGACAGTATCAATAACATTTAATGGTAGGAACATAGGAATCTCTTTGGATACATGGAATATCTTCGTGTCTCTTTTTATTGCTTTCTTACATATTAATCTTGGTCAACTATTGTCTCTCCTTGTGTTTTGACACAATATTGAATTTCATTATGTATCGGTGCTTGAGGAAGTCTTTACTGGATATATCCATATCATCTCAAGTGATTTGAATAAGTTTCTCTTCAATTGATGCAATCTCAATCAAATCACGTATATTATCATTTCTAATTTGATTTCTTCTTTCGACCACAAAACCATATGCATATCTTATGTATTTATCTTATGAACGTGTTGTTCTTTAGTAATCCAACATTTGCATCATACAACATTGCAGAGTTTATCATAGTTGTATAGAACATATTTTTAGTTTTAGTAAGATCTTTCTGTCAAATAGAATGCTATATGCTTGTCGTCATGTCACTCACCCACTATTATTTTACGACTAACGTCTTTGTCAATTTTATTATCACTTTGTCACATTGATCCTAAATATCAAAACATGTCATTCTTGAATATTACTTGTCCATCCAAATGGACTAACATTACCTATCATGTACTCGGTTTCTAATACTACAAATCTAAACTTTTATTTCCAAAATCTATCTTCACGGTTCTTTTTAACACATATCATACAACTAACACCAAGTAATCGAGTATAATAAATTAAAGTAAATTTTAGTTTGGCTGTCCTCCCAACATTTCTCTCCCTTCTGAAACCAATTTGCGTTATTATTTACTGCAATATTACAATTACTAATTTTAAACATTTTTATTATTGATCAGAGATGAGAGATCCTTATTCCTTAGGTATGACAAAAATAGGAGAGCCCAGGGTGAGGCCGTGAGTATGCCAGATTTTCGTGGACATGCCATTTCGAGCTATATATAGGCATAAAAACACATCTGTTCTTCGTCAATTCTGTTTAACATTGTGCAAATACTTTCATTTTATCTCTTGTTTGTATCTCTTTACTTCTCAACCACAATGTCTGCTTACAAAGGAAAATATGCTGGTAATGGTTTTTTCCCACCTTATATTTTAGTTGCATATTAATATTTTATTCAATAATTCTTACTGATTACGTTTCCAATGGAAGTGCTGAATTGAAGATTCGTTTCTTTACAGCATTTCAGTTTCAGTTTAATTTCATGTAGAACCCTCCTGAACCCCAATTGTTATGTAGCACATTAATTGTATAACTCACTTTGAATGCAGATGAGCTAATGAAGAATGCAGCATACATTGGCACACCAGGTAAGGGAATCCTGGCAGCTGATGAATCGACCGGCACCATAGGAAAGCGTCTCTCAAGCATCAATGTCGAGAACAATGAGGAAAACCGCCGTGCCTTACGAGAGCTGCTCTTCTGCACGCCGGGTGCCCTCGAGTTCATCAGTGGTGTCATTCTTTTCGAGGAGACTCTCTACCAGAAGACAAAGGATGGGAAGCCCTTTGTTGATGTGCTTAAGGCAGGGGGAGCTCTACCGGGAATCAAGGTCGATAGCGGTACCATTGAGGTTGCCGGTACCAATGGTGAGACCACCACCCAGGGTCATGATGACCTCGCAAAGCGTTGTCAGAAGTACTATGAGGCCGGGGCCCGGTTCGCCAAGTGGCGTGCCGTCCTCAAGATCGGACTAAACGAACCATCCCAGCTTGCAATTGATCTCAACGCACAAGGCTTGGCTCGTTACGCCATAATTTGCCAAGAAAATGGACTGGTTCCAATTGTCGAGCCTGAAATCCTGGTTGATGGGCCCCACGATATCGACCGATGTGCTTATATCACAGAGGTCGTCCTGGCTGCATGCTACAAAGCCCTCAACGACCAGCACGTCCTTCTGGAAGGAACTCTTCTGAAACCCAACATGGTTACCCCCGGCTCCGATGCCACCAAGGTGTCCAATGAGGTGATTGCTGAGTACACAGTGAGATCACTACAAAGAACCGTACCGCCTGCCGTACCGGCAATTGTTTTCCTATCTGGCGGTCAGAGTGAGGAGGAGGCGACAAAGAACCTGAATGCTATGAACAAGTTTGAGGCTAAGAAGCCGTGGTCTCTCACTTTCTCGTTTGGACGTGCACTCCAGCAGAGCACGCTCAAGGCCTGGGCTGGCAAGGTTGAAAATGTCGAGAAAGCACGTGCAGCATTCTTTGCACGTTGCAAGGCCAATTCAGAGGCGACGCTCGGGAAGTACGCTGGTGATGCCGGTGGCGGCGAAGGCGTCTCAGAGAGCCTTCATGTCAAGGATTACAAGTATTAATTTAATCTTCTTTTTGGTGTTCTAACGATTCCAAATCAGGGTTTCCGTGTCCTGTGAATTTTTGGCTGCTTTTAAAGTATTAGGTTATATATATTCTTTTATGAGGCATGTGAGACTGGAAATGTGCATGTAAAACTCTTTTTTTCTTTTTCTGTTTTCCCTTTGTTATTTTTCCTGTTTGTTTTGTTCTCTCTATTCTACCATTGACTGTGAAATCGTCCTGATGATGGACATTTCTTGCAAGATTCAATTAATGTTCACTGTACCACTGACTATATATATATTAATATATATATGTTATCTTATAATTAATGGGCAGTAATCCACACATTTAAATTTACATTATTTTGTTAGTTTTGTTATGAAGTTTCCCTTAAAAATTTGCATACCGTGTTCCGAGAGAGTAACAACACCTTGTTATTTCGCTGCTTACGAAAGGTGTGAACATTCGTGAAATTAAAGTTATTAATGGCGTGAAAGATGATGTATACGAAATGAGAAATGTGTGAATATTAATGACGTGAAATTAATGTTATTAATGATTTATATTGAAATCAATGACGTGTTACGTGTCCGATAATCTGAACACACGTACAATGCAAGTTGAATAGCAAAATAAAGTATCGGAGTGTCTGAAAAATTGAACACGTTGACACTTAACAAGCTTTATATTTAGTATTGATACTATTATTGATAATAATATTAGTAATGTACTAATAATAATAATAATAATTTTAATAGTATTAATAGTATTGATAATAGAGCAAGACTATGATAATATGCATAGGACATCTCCTTCCGTCCTATGCGGTTATGCATTTGCTAAATAAATTGATATTTAAATTGCTCAATAAATTATTCATATCAACGTCTTATAGGAAATCAAATTTCGTGATTTTTTTTTAGCTTTCTTACTATTTTAAATATTTTTTAAAAACATCTTAGATTTAATATTAAAAAGTATCATTTTTGAGCTGTTTTTAAAAAAAATATTTTAAAAATAGCAAGAAAGCTCTAAAATCACGAAATTTGATTTCCTACAAGATTTTCATATGAATAATTTATTAACAACTTAAGTCTCAATTTATTGAGCAAATTAAACATATATAGTCGCATAAGACGGAAGGAGTGTCCTATGCATACCATAGCCTTGCTCTTAATAATATACTTTAACAATAATAGTAATGATAATAATGATGATGATGATGATAACAATACTAATAATAATTATTATTATTATAATAATGAAAGTAATAAGAATGGTTTAGTGTGGATCGAACCCAAGTCATTCCAAACCAACACCTCAAGCCATTGCTTTCCTATCACTAGACCAGTTATATTTTTCGAAATCTATAGACCACAAATTGTACTTAAACTTCTTTCAGGATGAGAAAACTATTATTATCATTAAATTATATTATTTTTACTTTATTCTTAGTATTGTTATTATAGTATATTATTAATATTATTATTATATAGATTATTACTATTATTATTATTAAAATACATTATTAATAAAATTTTATAATATTAGTATCAATTATTAAAGTATATTATTAATATTATTATTAATAATGATAGTATTATCAATCTTATTTTTATATTATTGTTTAAATTTGATTTCTTCATCATTATGTGCACTATTATTACATGCGCCTCTAATTGAGGATGATTTGTGTCTTGTAGTTAGGGGTGCAAGAAATATTCGTGGCTCGTGGCTCGTTCGCGTTCGACTCGTGTTCGAATCGCTAACAGCACGTTCGTTTGCAGCTCGTCGTGTTAACGAGACGAGCCGAGCTAGCTCGTTAAGAAACGAGCCGATCTCGAGCTGGTATCAGCTCGGATCGTCTATGTACCGACACCTGAACGAGCTATCTGGACCATTGATTAATGTAGATCTGATCTCATCCATTCGTTCACTTAGGTCTCACCAGTTTAGGGACGAGTTATCTGGACCGTCCAGTAAATATTAGATCTAATCTTATCCATCCATTCCAATTAGAGATTTAGGGTTCGAAATTCTTATACAATGCCATCTCTCTCCTCTCTACTGACGGCCTTCAATTTCTTCTCTCATTTTCTACTGACGGCCGCCTCTCTTCCATCTCTTCTCCCACTCTCCCGATCTCCTCTCGATCTCCTCTTCTCTTCCCTTCGTGAAATCCCACAGCCTGCAGCCCCACAAGCCAAAGTTTTCGTCGGCTCGTCGCAACGAAAACGAAAATAGTCATCGGCTCCACCTCTCTTCTCCCACTCTCCCGATCTCCTCCTCTATTCCCCTCTACTGCCAGCCTACCACCATGAATCAGCCATCAACCGTCTACTGTTAGTCTTTCATTCGACACACAGTCACAAAGGGCCAGATAACCAGCCGTCGTCGCACAACATGGCCCCTCTCTTCTCTGCCCGTCGACAAGGTATGATTTTACACAGCCATTTTATTGTTATTTTCTTGTCAGATCTATTTTCTTGATCCTCGATTATGATCTGCTCACACAGAGGCACAAATCTGTTTTCTTGTCAGGAGTTCAGTTAGATTCAGTTCTTTTTTTTGATGAAAAGCAGGATTATACTTGCCTGTAGTTAGATTCAGTTCAGTCTTTAGTAGTTCAGTTAGATTTTGTTCTACTCACACAAATGCCCTAATTATATTTTGCAAATTATTACTGTTTTTAGGTTCTGAACTTCTGGTTATTTATTTGCTTAATGTCAAGGTACTGTTTTTTTTGTATGTCAGTTCAGTTATTTATTTTCTTACTGTCATTATGTCAAGGTCCTGGTTTTTTGTATGTCAGTTTAGTTATTTAATTGCTTACTGTCAAGGTCCTAGTTGCCAACTTGCCTTTGTGTATGTCAGTTTAGTTATAGGTTCTGGTTTAAGATTTAATTGCTTATAGGTTCTGGTTTAAGATTTAATTGCTTATAGGTTCTGGTTTTGAGATTTAATTGCTTATAGGCTCTGGTTTAAGATTTAAAATTGTGTGGGTATAACTGTAAATTGGTTCCTCTCAATTACAAAATGCACAAAGCAGCATCTAAGTAACTGTCAAACCCAACATGAATGGCAAATCTGCCTTAGTTTATACTTGATTTAGGTTCTGATTATTTAATTGCTTACAGCAGATATTTATTTGCTTGATTTAGGTTCTGGTTTAGGTGTTGATTTAATAGCAGCTATTTACAACTCTCTATTTAATTTAATTGCTATTTACAACTCTCTATTTAGGTTCTGGTTATTTAATTGCTTACAGCAACTCTTGTATTGATTTATTTTCTTACAGCAGCTATTTACAACTCTCTATTTAATAGCATCCACAATTTTTGTATAGCAACATGTCACAATCGTCGGCTGCAGTTGCTGTTGCGACTAATGGGGAAGAAGTCAATTCAAGTCAAACTGAAACTGAAAGTGATAAGAACCAGAGAGAGGCAGAGCAGCAACATGATGATGTGACCAGTGAACCAGCTCCAACTCCTAGTCTCACTCCTAGTTCTGGAGAGAGTGCACCAGCCTCGAAAAAAAGAAAAAGGACGTCTGAAATTTGGAAGCACTTCAAGGACAATGAAAATGGGAGATATCAGTGCAACTATTGTCGCGACACATACAAGGCAGTCAAGGGCGGTACCACTTCACAAATGTGGCGCCACCTTGATAGTTGCGGTATGTACAAGCGTGCTAAAGGTAAAACTTCAGGTTTGATTACAATTAATGAAAGTGACCATGGTGGTCAGCTTTGGATGAATGGTAAGTGGGATCCAATAAAAGATAGAGAGTTCCAATCTAGGATGATCTTAGGTCATGAGTTGTCATTCATGTTTACCGAATACCAACTTTTTGTGCAATACATGAAGTATAACAATCCTCTTTGGCAAAAAGTAAGTAGAACGACCATTAAAAAGGAGTGCATGAAAGTGGTTGAGAGTGAAAGAGATAAGTTGAAAAAAGTTTTTAAAAATGTTGAAATGATATCTCTTACATCTGATTGTTGGACTTCAAACCGTACTGTTGGTTATATGTACATAACAGCACATTACATTGATGCTGATTGGAACTTGCAAAAGAGGATAATTACATTTACTGATCTTTCACCACCTCATAGTGGTGAGGTTATTTCTGATGCAATTTCGGTAGCAATTAGGAAATGGGGTATTGAGAACAAAATTGGAACAATTACGCTAGACAATGCCTCTAATAATGACAAGGCAGCGGGTCTTCTAAAGTTGAGTTTTGAGTCACGTGATAAGTTGCACTTTTTAGGATATTTTTTTCACATTAGATGTTGTGCTCATATCTTGAACTTGGTTGTTCAAGATGGTCTTAGCACAATTGAGAATTGCATTCGCAATATTAGGGATGGGGTGAAATATCTTAAAAAATCAGAGGCTCGACTTGTGAAATTTGGAGAAGTGG
The DNA here is from genome assembly GCA_964058865.1 of Eleocharis quinqueflora. Classification (NCBI taxonomy): domain Eukaryota; kingdom Viridiplantae; phylum Streptophyta; class Magnoliopsida; order Poales; family Cyperaceae; genus Eleocharis; species Eleocharis quinqueflora. The sequence goes on along the minus strand of CAXKVX010001220.1, from coordinate 58,238 downwards.
CCACTCAATTAGGCATATGCACTAAACGATCGTTGTGCTTGGATGTGAAAACGAGATGGAACTCGACACATCGCATGCTTGATGTGGCCATTCATTATAGGAAGGTGTTTGTGGGTTATGCTCTAAGAGATTCTAATTTTGAATGGCTACCCGATGAGATTGAGTGGGAAAAGGCCGTAAAAGTGTGCAAGTTGCTTGGAGTTTTTAATGATGCCACAAAAATCTTTTCGGGTACTTCTTATCCAACTTCAAATCTGTTTTTAGTTGAGACTTTTAATGTAAAAAGGGCAATATGTGATGCTTACATGGCCAATGATGATTGTACTAGAGAGATGACTGTGGCTATGTATAGGAAGTTTGAGAAGTATTGGGGAGAAGTAAGTGTGTTAATGGCAGTGGCTTCTGTTCTCGATCTTAGGATGAAAATGGTTTCGATAAAGTTTGTTTTTGAGAGATTGTATGGTGGGGTTGAGAAAGAAAGTCGTATTGAGGAAGTGATGGAAAAATTGCAATCTCTTTATGACATGTACGCAAAGAAGTACATATCTTCTTCAGTAGGTAATATAATATTTCTACTAACACATCTTTCTGCTAATACTATTTCTGCTATTACACAGTTTACACTTGTCTATTTTTGCATATAGGATCTGATCCAGATCCTTCCAGCTCCTCAGCTGCTGTTGAGCAGTCACAAAATGATTTTTGGCGCTATCTAGAGACCACTTATACTGATGAACAACCCAGCTCAGATCTGGAAAATTATCTTAAAGAGTCGGTTTTTAGACATAGAGGTTCAGATTCATTTGATGTTTTAAAATGGTGGAAAACAAATGCGATTAGATATCCAATTTTAAGTAATCTAGCACGAGATATTCTTTGTATTCCAATTGCAACAGTTGCTTCTGAGTCAGCATTTAGTGCTGGTGGTCGTGTACTAGACAATTATAGAAGTTCCCTCAAAGAGAGTGTAGCTGAGCAATTGATTTGCGGAGGAGATTGGATAAGAGCAAACACGAGAGCTGAGTTGCAAACATTAGAAGTAATCAATTTAAGTTTTAACTTCTGTTTCAGTTTCAGTTTTTGTTTCTGTTTCAGTTTTTGTTTCTATTTCTGTGACAGATTTGTATTGCAGAACATAAAACATGAAACTACAACCTAAAATTGTTTCTGTGACAGATTTCTGTTATGTTCATGTTTCTGTTTTTGCAAATGATTTACATTTTCAGTTTCAGTTTCTGCAAATGATTTACCGAATATCAACATTTTCTGTTTCAGCAAGCTGCAAAGGCAGAAGAAGATTTGGAAGTGCGTATACCAACTACCGACTTAACGATCAATTAAAGGCAAGTTTCTATTTTTATAACATGGCTCTGATTGTTTGCATCATTTCCCAACCATACTTGCTCACAGTTAATGTAAATTTAGAAAAAAAAAAGCCTCTGATTGTTTATTTTACATAAACAATACATGGCTGATTGTTTATTTTACATAAACAATACCATGGCTGATTGTTTATTCAAAAACAGCCTTTGATTGTTTATTCTATTTTGATACATACATAAACATACATAAACAACAAAATAGCATGGCTGTTTTCGTGCATACCAACTTTATTTATCTATGTATTTTCTGTTTTTATTCTATTTTGATAACATGGCTATTTTATTTAGGTGTTGGCGTGTTCACATGTTGGCGTTGAGCCGTTGAGGTGTTGGCGTGTTGCCATGCTATTTTATTTATCTATGATTTTCTGTTTCTGGTTTTGTTTATGAACTCTAATCTTGTATTGTTTGTTTGTAAGTTGTAAGTTGTAACTTGATATCTAGACTTTGTAGTAGGAACTAGGAAGTGATTTGATGAGTTGTTATCTTGTTGACTGAAGAGCTTTAATTTTGTATTTTCTGTTTGTAAGTTGTAACTTGCATTGTTGAATTTGTTGGTATTTATCTATTTGGTAATTCTAATTTGTATGAATTTCTGGTTTCTGGATTGTATATTTGCATAGGAAATATGTTATATATGTATTGCTCAAATTAGATCAATTTTGTGGATATGTATATTAGAGCAAGCTCAAAACGAGCCATAAACGAGTTGCAGCTTGATAACAGCTTGATTGGAAGTATTCACGAGTTTAACGAGACGAGCTGGCTCGATTATAAACGAGACGATTTTGAATATTGATTTCAGCTCGTGACCTATTGACGAGACGAGCCAGCTCGGCTCGCTAAGTCAACGAGACGATCTCGAATCTTGATCAGCTCGCTCGTATTCGTCTCGTTTACAACCCTACTTGTAGTGGCCTCAGAGAAGAGAAAAATAGACGCAAATAGTAAAATAATGAAGAGAATTTAGAAAAAATAATGAAGTAATGGAGATAATTTAGGGGCGCTATTAAGAAGAGCGCCATCGATCATTTGTAAAAAGTTTAGAGGTCATGGATCATTACATTTAATCCGGATCATATTTGAACTTTTATACAAAAAAATTCAGAAGGGTTATGAGCTTAAATGCTCTCCATTTCTTATTGGCCTAGAACACATCAGTGCCACCTACGCCACGTTTAAAGAGACAAGTAATGCCAATAAAATTCCGCGGAGGTGTTAAATATCGACATTTGGATCGGTAACCTTACCTTGCATCTGACCTGGCGCCAACTTGGAGGAGTGATAAACTCCAATTTGACATCAACTAGAGGCAATAAAAGCTCGAAACAAACACAACCTTCGTATAAAAGGGAAAAAAATATAATGGGCCTAACATTGGGCCATATTAAAAGTAATAGTCCAAAACTCTTAAACTTTTTATAAATAATCAGGGTCGCTATTAACAATAAGGCTCCTAAATTCCTTCGATTATTTTATTATTTTTTCTTTTTTTTCTACTTGTTTGTTTTTTTTCAACTTTTTAGAAAATAAGAGCGCGATTAATAATAATGTCCTAAATGAATTTCAACTGTGACTTTACTGAAAGTTCTATAATTATTTCATTTTTTTAAGAACGTGATTAACAATAACGTCTTTATTTTTTGCATCAAATAAGAACTCATACAAAGAAAAAAAAAAGAAGAAAATAATAAAATATTGAATATAGTTTAGGATCGCTAATGTTAATAGCGCTCCGGCCAGTTGTAAAAATTTTAAGATATCTTAGAATTTGTCCTATAAAAAGCCCGGTATCCCCATTTCCGACTAGGAGAAAGCGCTGCTAGCGCTGTCAAGATCTCGGCACTTACACCGCGAAATAGAAATAGAAATAAAGATAGAGATAGAAATAGAAATAGGAAGAACACAAACAGATAGAATTAGAGAAAGAGGGACGAGATATACACAGCTCGGTCGTTATCTTCTCCTGTTTTCTTTTCGTGTCACTTCTTTCACGGTGGATTAGTTTCTCTCTCTCAGAGGTGCGTTCCCGCATTTTCCTATACGAATTTGCCAATTTCCTCTCTGTTAGTGTAGCACTGCCTTCGTCACAGATGGGTGTCTTTTCTCGTTATCTGATTATTAGACTGGCCACGTTGATTCAATCGAGAGATTATTATGAGATTGATTCAGCGGAATACAAGGGGGGAAGATCCAATTGGTGACAATCGCTTATTTTCTTCCTTATGCGAAATCATGACCTCACTTCTCTCAAATTCAACCAAATTATTTCTCTAAATTTTCTTCTCTCTCAAATTGACAGCAGTTTTGTTTCCTATATCTCTATTTTCGCTTTTATAATTCTGTTTCTTTTTAATTTGGCTGAACATATGGTGTATTATCTCCAATGCTTGTTTTATTTTGAACTAACAATTGAATACCTTACCAGAGGATCCCTTTCATTAGTGTTATATAATTGTTTTTGTCAAATAATAGCATGATGCAGCTAAACCCTAAAACCCTTATTATTGATCTCTAAGTCTCTAACAAAAAATAATCTTACTCTTTGAAACCTCAATTGATTTGCTGCTTGATATTTCAAATTTTCTATATAACAAATCCATCTCCTCTTCATACAGAAAATTATACTAGAGCTTCAATCAAGTAATGGCATCACCAAAGAATGAGGGGTTTCTGACAGAAGAGCAAAGACAGGTATTAAAAATTGCCGTTCAAAATGCAGAGGTCCTCTCTACGTCTCCTTCACCAAGGTCGCCAACTTCTTCTGTGTTGCTTCAGGAATTTTATAAAAATGGTGGTGGTGGTAATGGTGCTGGAGGTGGAGGCAAGGCAGTTGGTGCCGGGCCAAAGCATGTTAGGCGATGCCACTCAGGGAAGTTTGTCAAGGTGAAGAAAGGTCAGCCTTTAGCTATTGCTTGCATTGTTGTTCTTAATTCTTTTGACTGGCTACAAGAATTTCTCTTATTGGTTTTGAAGTGGTTTTTTTAGTGCATGCCAAAGCATGTCTGGTTCTTTTGGCAATAGTTGTAGTGCTTAGGATTGGCCAATAGTGTTTGTCATCTTTGAGGCTGCATCGTTGTGGCCATGCTTTGGCCTCGCGTTCTAGACACTTCATGCAGTTTCTGCATTAGGGATAGTCAATTAGTTCCTTGCTTTCATGCGTCCTTACTCCATCAATCTTAATTTACACATCTTAGAGAACTGGTAGCATTTTATTATGGTGTTGGATCTCAAGTTTATATGAGATTCTGGTCTGGTACCATTCTAATTAGTAATGCTACAAGTACATGTCAACCAAAATTAGAGTTCTTTTTTTTGTCTTTTAACAACTTTCTCTAGTTAGCTTCTGCCTCTAATTAATTTTATGGTTAATGTCAATTCATGGGTCTTATATTAGATGCTAATATTTTTATTTCTTGGAGAATGATGAATATTTATTGACAATTACAAGTTGGTCATTAGAAATCTGTGAAATTGCAAAGAGGCAAATCAAATGTGTAGCATTACCGATATTTTGTGTTCCTTTCCATTTCGTTATTTACATGTGCTGTTCCCTGTTGCTAAATCCATTTGAGACTAGATATATGATATGGTGTATATGTGTTGGATTACATGTATTGTGCATATACGTGTCTTGGTATTATATGTTAATTTGTAGGAATGGGAAATAATTATGACATATATATGTATGGATGCAGGTTAAGTCATTTTGAATTAAGAATTTCAGTTAGTCCGGTCTCATCATTTTGAGATGCCCCTAGTTTGGTGCTTCTGGAATTGCAATTTGACTATTAGGTACTAATACTATAAGACCTTGCTTAGGTTAGGTAAGGCACAGGCACAGGCACAGGCAAACAGGGCCCATGTGTCTCTGTCTGTCATTATTTATTTGCATCCAAGTGAAATGAGGTGACAAGTGAATAGACAATTAATAAAGATAATGTTAGATTATATTGTCTGTGTGCCCCAAAGAAATTTCCAAACATGCTAAACAGAAGTCAAGCTTCCTTTTTGGATAAGTTGTGTATCATTTCAGCCAAGCTGAACAGAATTTTACGTCTCTTTTATATTATTTTCTTCCACCTTGTAATATCCAGAACTTGAGGTCTGGTAAAGGTTACAACAATACCCTTACAGTATCGCAAGGCATCTGAGAGCTTACAGTCTGATAGTCTAATACTTTAATTAAATTTTCCCATTGAGTACTAAATGGAATTAGTCTCAATAGATAGTTCTGTCAAATATTTTTGGTATTCCGAGTTTTATAAGCTCACTGTGTATTTCTTCTAGAGATCGATTTCTTGGCTGATCCTTTAGGTAATTGGTTGGTCTGAACTTTTAGGAAGTACCCCTGTATAATTACTGTTATGACTAGTTGCATTTAGAGAGAGGAACCTTTAGTTTATTTATTGCATAACTCTAGGATCCATAATGATACCGATACTCTGTCACTCTTGTTACTTTTCTCCCCCTCGTATTAAATAATCACCATAACATAACAACACTCACAGTATTGCAAATCACAACATTAGAAAGTGCCCATAAAATACTAAAAAGAATTGGCCTATATTGATTGTTTTTGAAAGGTAAGAGAAGATCAGAGAAGAGCAAGAGATGGAAAATTGTAATTGTTTGTAATTCATTTCATTGTCTATAATTGTACAATGCTTGTCTTTAAATAGATAACAGTAAGAACCTGTCTTCATCTAATAGTTTTGCCCAGTACTTTCTGTCTGGAGTTAAAGTTTTGTAAGCTCACTGTGTATTTCTTGAGATATATTGATTGGCTAATCTTTACTTATTGGTTGGAGGGAACATTTTTCTGTAGCATTACTGTTGTAAGTAGTTGCCTTTGAGATAACACATAACTCAAGGATGTTCATAATGATGCCAACACTCTGTCGGTCAAATTGCAAAACACGCCTTCCAGAAATGAACCCTATTTGTCAACCAGTTTATTGCAACCTCTTATGTTCTTTGTTCTTTTGTATATTCTTTTATTGTTTGTATAGAGCGCTAAATTTCAAGCCCAATGGAAATTTCTTTCTAAAGTGAACCTGTATTAATCCAGTGATCAATATTCTTTTAATTTCTCCAGATATCTTAGTTTGTTCTTTCCAAGGATGGTGAGCCATCTAATTGAATTTTTGAATTGAAAATTGCAGATGGTGGTGGTGGTAAAGGTACATGGGGTAAACTGATTGATGCCGAGTTCGATCCATGCCTTACTCAAAATGATCCTAATGATCCAAACTATGATAGTGGTGAGGTATGGATCTTTAATTTCCATCTTCAGTTTTGTGGGAACTATTGCTACTTTCAGTTGGAAACATATCCTGCATACCTTCTGCTTTAAATTTATTAATCTTTGTAAAATAAGAGATATCATGTCTTTTACCTTCTGAATATCTATATCATTCACACTCCAATTTTCTTCAGTTGATAACCTCTTTACCAACTTGTTTCTCAAAAAGGAAGAATTCTTGGTCATTACGAAAGTCAGGATGAATAATGTCAAATTTTCCTTCTTTTCTGGAGTATTGTTGGTTGTTTTCAGATTTTTCTGGGACAGAGCATCACAACAACATAAATTTCACAATGCACCACTACAGTATACAGTGTATAGTTACATGGCCAGATGGTTGGAATAAGTTGTTCCTGGAAATGAAAATTGTCAAAGGCTGTCTAAACGTGCTGTCCTTTTAGTCTCTCATTTGTGCCATATTGCCATACCATGTCCAAAAGCTCTTGATATTTCTTTATTGCGAAGTCTACTTCTTGATCTCACTCTCTGAAAAATTATGGCTGAAGTTTGTTGGTAAGATGTATACCATAGTCTAATTAGTAGCCAAGTCAGGCATAGATCATAGATGAACAAGAATGAGATAACTGCTGGTACAGCACACTGCTGGATTGCCCCAGCTAGTACTGATAGTACCAAAAAGAAAATCCAAACTGCACCAATCAGGACTTCATTTGCGTTGACAGAATTTTAGTCTGTTAATTCAAAATCTTGATGTTTCCAGGTCTTTTGAATAGATGAACAAGAATGAGATAACTGCTGGTACAGCACACTGCTGGATTGCCCCAGCTAGTACTGATAGTACCAAAAAGAAAATCCAAACTGCACCAATCAGGACTTCATTTGCGTTGACAGAATTTTAGTCTGTTAATTCAAAATCTTGATGTTTCCAGGTCTTTTGAATAGTTAGGTTCATTTCCAATAGACTGGTCTATTGACTAAGTACTTCTATTTATACATGGTTTCAGGAGCCATATGAGCTCGTTGGTGCCACCGTATGTGACCCATTCGATGATTACAAAAAATCAGTTGTAAACATAATTGAGGAGTACTTCACCAATGGCTCCATAGAAGCCGTCATGTCTGACCTCAAAGATCTAGGCTTCAAAGAGTTCCACAACTACTTTGCCAAGCGCCTCATCTCCATGGCAATGGACAGGCGTAACAAAGAGAAAGAAATGGCTTCAGTACTCTTATCATCTCTCTACTCTGTTGTCCTCAGTCCAGCTCAAATCAGCCAGGGGTTCATGATGCTACTTGAGTCTATTGATGACCTGGCACTTGACATACCTGAAGCACCTGACATGCTCGCAGTTTTCATATCCCGAGCGGTGGTCGATGACATACTTCCTCCTGCATTCATTGGGCATGCCAAAAAGCTGCTTCCAGAGACTTCTAAAGGGGCTGAGGTCATTAAAATAGCTGAAAAGAGCTACCTCTCGGCACCGCACCATGCTGAGTTACTCGAGAGACGCTGGGGTGGCACTACCCGGCTCACTGTAGAGGAAGTGAAGAAGAAAATTATTGATTTGTTGAGGGAGTATGCCGAAAATGGTGACACATCTGAGGCATGCCGCTGCATAAGAGAGTTAGGTGTGCCATTTTTTCACCATGAGGTGGTGAAAAGAGCCATAACTCTAGCAATGGAGAAACCCGAATCAGAAGCCAACGTGCTAAAGCTTCTGAAAGAAGCCAATGAAGAGCTTTTGATAAGTCCCAGTCAGATGTCCAAGGGGTTCTGTCGGGTGCAAGAAAGCCTTGAAGACCTCTCCCTTGACATCCCTTCGGCCAAATCAATTTTCAACTCCCTTACACAGAAAGCAGTTTCTGCAAAATGGCTTGATCCCTCTTTCTCCTCAGAAAGTACTAACGATGAGGTATCTGATAGTGAGTATGCCAAGTTGAGACGTTACAAGGAAGAGGTTGTTACGATAATACATGAATACTTCTGCTCTGATGATATACCAGAGCTTATCCGTAGTTTGGAGGAACTCGCATCCCCAGAATATCATCCGATTTTCATCAAAAAACTCATGACACTCGCCATGGACCGAAAGAACCGCGAAAAGGAGATGGCCTCAGCTCTTCTCGCCGCTCTCAGCATGGAGATATTCACCACTGATGATGTGGTTAACGGCTTCACAATGCTTCTTGAATCAGCTGATGATACAGCACTAGATGTATTGGATGCCTCTGATGAGTTGTCTCTATTTCTGGCCCGTGCAGTTATTGATGACGTGCTGGCCCCACTGAACCTTGAGGAGATTAGCAACAAGCTGCCTCCCAAAAGTAGTGGCACAGAGACCATTACCATGGCCCGCACCCTTGCTTCGGCACGTCATGCTGGAGAACGCCTTCTCAGGTACTTTAGTGATTAGCAATGTTTGGTAGCTTAGGTTTGATGTCAGACGACCTTCTATTCTATGACAGTTAATATGAATTCCTGTGATTGGAAATGAGGAAATGATGATCCAGTAATCTTTTAAAGTGTGCATGGTTTCACTTGGTATAGTTCTTAGTGGTAACTGTATAGCATGTACAATTTGCGTAGTTAATAATTAGTTCACTAATTATGCAATTTTCTTAATCAGGTGTTGGGGAGGAAACACTGGTTGGCAAGTGGAGGATGCAAAGGACAAGATTGCACATCTTCTAGAAGAGTATGAAGCTGGGGGCGATTTGGCTGAGGCCTGTCGTTGCATCCGTGACATTGGCATGCCCTTCTTTAACCACGAGGTAGTAAAAAAGGCCCTAATCATGGCTATGGAAAAGAAGAACGACAAGATGCTGGATTTATTAAGCGAGTGCTTTGGAGAAGGGCTTATTACTATCAACCAGCTCACAAAGGGGTTTGTGAGGGTCAGAGATGGGATGGATGATCTGGCACTTGACATTCCCAATGCAAGAGAGAAGTTTGACTCCTATGTGAACCACGCGAGGGAGAACGGGTGGCTTATTGCCTTGTTTGCTTGAGCCTGAACAGCTTGTGGAATGGTGGTTGGTTTATTTGTTTCAGCATGGGATCACATCTGTTCATGCTTTTTCTATAGATAGGAAGTGGAGCTGAGCTTTATGTCGATGACTTGGCCCATACTGGCCTCTGTTTTAGTTTGGACAGTGTAATCTTCTTTTCATAGACCTGTTTTAAAAGTGTATTCTGTGAACATATTTGTATGTCATGTGTTGGACTCTTTGATTGCTAACCTGGTGTGCTCTTGGTTTTGGTCTCTTCACCGTTACATTTTGTGGTAGCTCAAATAATCTGCTTCTGGTCATTCTAAATTACAATTGTTAGAAACTTGGTTGGGATGGGTATCAGGACTTGGTCACATGCAGGGAGGCTTAATGCTCTTCGTTATGTTTTTATTCCACATTTTGTCTAGTAAACAATGTTTATTTTGTTTCAAGCAAGAGAGTATATGGTGATTGTTCTGTTACATTCTTGTGCCAAAAGTGATAGACAACTTTAGCAGTACCAGCCTTGGACCCTTGGTATGATGCCAACAATAAAGCCACATAAACAGTGATCATTCTAAATTAGCAATCTAGGGAAATCAGCATGATACTACTAAACCGAATCTGATGTTCTACGAATAGAAGTTCACTGTAAGTGAGAGAGCAAGCAACCTAGCATTTAAATGCATTTGCAAATCATTTTAGACAGCCTGTAGCTATACACACATGCATCTATTTCAGTCGGAATGAATCTATGCTTCATGTTACAACGGTCTCGCTGTGAAGTGCTGACCACACTATTTATTTTTAGGGAGTATTTATTTATTTTTAGAGTTAAATTTTTTTAAATCTCCTATGTTTAAGCAAAAAAAAAATGTAAGGCTCAGCCTCTTTAGCTGAAGACAAGCTACGCAACACTTTTATAAGGCCTCTCTTGCAGTATAAAGCCTTAGAATCTCTCTCTCTCCCCCCAGAGCCTGAAACCCACATTGGAGTAGGCTTTTCTTCAACATACAATGTTGACAGAGGAGCCAACTCAACTCCCTTCTCTCAATGCAGAAGGCACCGAGAAATATGACAATGAACTCGAGAAGTTGAGAACCTACAAGAAAGCAATTAGCCTTATCATAAATGAGTATTTATCTTCCCATGATGTAGAGAACCTCATTGTCAATGTACAAAAGCTCCACTCCCCCGAGTACAACCCTGTCTTCATAAAAAAACTCATCACTGTTGCCATGGACCGCAAGAACAAGATACGCGAGAAAGCATCGTATCTTCTGTCGGTGCTGAGCATGGAGATCTTCACAATTGAAGACGTGTTGACGGGGTTTGTGATGCTGCTCGATTCCATCGACGACACTGCACTAGACATACTGGATGCGTCCGATAAGCTGGCCATGTTTATTGCCAGAGCAGTCAGAGATGACGTACTGGCACCAGTTCACCTCGATCTGTTAAATGAGAAGCACAGCGAGACCAGCACTGCCAGTAAAACAATTGCACTTGCCCGCAATCTGGCATTCTCGCCTCATGCCGGGGAACGGCTTGAGAGATGCTGGGGTGGCAGTGCAGATTGCTTGCAGGACGTAAAGGAAAAAATTCTGAAACTTCTGGAAGAGTATCAGTCTGGCGGTGAATTGGACGAGGCGTGCCGCTGCATTCGTGACATCGGGATGCCGTTCTTCAACCACGAGGTTGTCAAGAAAGGTATCATCATGGCCATGGAAAAGAAGAGCGACCGCATGCTCGACCTGCTGCAGGAGTGCTACAATGAAGGGGTGATATCCGTGACGCAGATGAACGAGGGCTTCGGCAGGGTCAGGGATGTAATGGATGATTTGGTTCTCGACATTCCGAAAGCTGATGAGATATTTGACCGTTATGTCGAGCACGCGAAGAAGCATGATTGGATCAATGACAAGAGCACATCGGCCATTTAATATCACTTGTTTTGCTCGGCAATTTGCATGATGTCGGTGGTTTTGCGAGCGAACTAATGGTGTGCTTAACTACTTAAGAAGAATCTAATTAATTTAATTAGTCTAGCTAGTACAAATAAGGTCAAGATAGAGGGTTATAAATTGAAGATTAGTTCAGATTTGTTCTGATCTCTGAACAATTAATTTGGTAAGAGTAGGTGGTTATTTAACTAGTTGGGGTCTAAGCAGTAGCTTATATTTTTTTTCATTTTACTTGTATTAAGTTTGGTTCAAATATTTTCTCTATGAGGAATTTTTCTTCTTTACTTAAGAGACTTAGAGTTGTGCCCTACCTAGCTACCCTGGATTTGAGTTAGACCTGACTGAAATTAATTCCAGCTTAAAACAAAATCCATTCCAACAAGACAGACATATGGGAGGAGATTAGGTACACCATGAGTGTACCATTTGATTGTGTACTCATAATTTTGACCATTGGATCAATAAATTACACTCTCTTATTAATTTAATAATTTACTTTTTTTTCCTCGATCAGCGAGCAATTTAAGAAGAGAGGTGATGTAACTTATTGATCCAATGATTCAAACCATGAGTGCACAATCAAATGGTGCACTCATTGGTGTACCGAATCCCCTCCCATCGCTCGAACCCTCTCATCTCAATCTCTGCAACGGCATAAAAAGAGAACAAGAGATTCTGGCCGTCGGATTAGGAGTTATAAGTGGGAATTAATTGCTACCGTTGGATGGAAGCACAGATTTAATTCCCACGGTAGCAATTAATATGTGCTTACGGTAGCAATTAATTCCCACTTATAACTCCTGATCCGACGGCCAGAATCTCTTGTTCCCTTTTTATGCCGTTGCAATCTCTCTCATCGATTCTTCATCGTTGATTGAGGAATGCACATGTGAAAATTTTCCAGAGGTCTGTTTTGATATTTCCTTGAGATTTCGTCAGATTGGAAGTTTCTTATTTTTCTCTCTTATCGTTCTACTTACATACCTGATTCAGTGATGCCTTTTCACTGAAAAATGCAAGTGCTGCTACTTTTCATCTGATTTTCTAGTTGTAACTGGTATTGCATCAGATTCTTAGTTTATGTTTTTTCAATTTATTAATTAAGCCCAATCTGTCCAGTTAATCTTTTAATTTGATAACCAACCTCAAAAAACTGTGTCAGTGAGACAGTTATTCTTTGGTACAAAATTGTGTCTTAAGTTATCTCAATTTAGCCTCAATCAACGTTCAATTGTGCAATCAAACACGTGACTAATTAATCAGAACTAAAAAAAAATGAACGAAGGGCATAAATGCTAAATTACGTTCATGTGCAGGAATTGCAATAACAGAAAGCAAGTTCTTTTCCATTCTACATCCCCAAAGCTCCAGCCGTTGAAGTCTTTTCCAACAGAGTGCTTTTGTTTCTTCCTTGTGGAATTAGCACAAATCATCATGCTATGACTTGATAATTCAACAGGTTAGGTGTTGTTTCTTCCAATTTGGGATTGTTAACTTTTGTCTTTTTACAATTCAGTGTAACTCGTTAGCATTCCCTTTCCCTTGTGCTCCCTGTGCTGCCTTCTGGAGCTTGATATCTGCATGAATTCCTTTTCTTTTCTTTTTTGCTTTTGTGTTGCTTCGCATTCATTCATTTATTTATTTTTGCCCAATCGTTAATGAAACTAGAAAGGCATTTATTCTGAATTTTGTAAAGGTAAAACTGTAAATTATTTATGATTCCACTAATTGATTTTAGGATAAGTATGTGCTGTCCTATTAGATTCAACATCTCAATTCTCCAACTCTTTCACCTAGAAGTAAATAAAGAGAAATAAATCACAATTGAAGACTTGTTTGCACCATAACAGAGACTCGGTCCACATAATTAGTTTTTAAGTTGACAGTCAAATGATGAAATCACAATTGAAGACTGAGGCCATTTCTTTCTCTATTTTTTCAGGCAACCTAGGTAGAAAATTCCATTTCGCCAAGTGTCGTTTAGGATCTGGAGGCATTAAATGCATCCTTGATAAATGACATTTCCTCGATCGACAACAAATTATGTTCTGTTTGTTTTCATCTGGGTCCTAAATTGCAGGTTGGTTGCAGCGTCGGCAACAAACAAAAGATGTTGGTGGTGGGACATCAGACATGAGAAACTTATACAAGCAGAAGCAGTACAACAAACAAATTGTGTTCTATTTTTATTTTTGCATGTAGTTTAATACTTTAATTCTTGTTCTTTATTTGTTCATTTCACCTACTAATCTCACAATCGACTACGACGAGATCTTTGCACCAGTGGCTCAGATAGAGACACTTCAGCTGCTAATCTCACAAGAAGCTCAATTTGAATAGTCGATCTATCAAATGAATTAATGTGAAATCAACATTTTTAAATGGTGTACTCGAAAAAGAGGTCTACGTCGAGCGACCTCTCGGGTACACGAAGTCGAAGGAGCACAAAGTGCTAAAACTAAAGAAAGTTTTATATGGACTAAAGCAGGGCCTGAGAGCCTGAAATATGAGGATCGACACGTACTTCAAAGAACATGAATTTAGGCAATGTCCATTCAAATATGCAATCTATGTGAAATCAAAGAAACAATAAATCTTGATCGTTGCATTATATGTGGACGACTTGATATTCATGGAGAACAATTCGAAACTAGTTGAAGAATTTAAAATTGAGATGAAGAAAGAACTCGAGATGACATATCTCAGATTGATGAGATATTTTCTTGTAACTCGAAATCAAGCAAAACAATTCGAAATTTTTTCATCTCGGGATGAAGGACATCGAGACTTGAGATTAAGTGAGATGTTGAAAATGGTAATCCCGAAATCTCGAGAAGTCGAGGTATGAAATGCCGACAGCTGAAGACTCAAAGAGCAAGAACCCGAAGAGCTCGAGAATAAGCAAGAGTTCGAAAGGAGTAACCGAGGATGAGCTCGCTGTGAAGAAACAAAAAATTGTCATGGAAAGAAACTCGAAAAGAGTACCTGCGCAAGAAAGGCAGGAAACAAAATTTCGAAAATAAAATTTGAATTGAAGCATTTAACAGACAAATTGCAATTAAGAGTTAGATTTGTAACAAAATAAATGAGTTTAACATAGTATAAATATGATATGTAATATGCATTGTTTTGATTTCTGATGAGACTAGAAGAATCAAACTATTTGTATTGTAAATAATTTCTCTGCTCAATAGAAAATTTATTTATGCTTAGTTTTCACGAATTTAATTTCGTATAAACTGACTTGAAAACTGAGCCACCTTAATACAAATGAGTTGTTAGAAGATAAGATAAGGTTGCAATCTCCTATTGGAATACTGGGATTCACACGCTGACACGCCTCATGGGATGTTGGGATAAGGCCACCAGCCCAAACCACCAATTTCCCTCGCTCCACCAATTTCGTATCATATCATATCTCATATCTTATCCCCAGCAAGTTCGAAGTTCCTAGACTGCTAGACTGCTAGACTGCTAGACTGCTACTGCTCTTCTTCACCAATGGCAGCTACCACCATCACGGCCATGCTCACACCAAAGCTCACATCTCCCGCCTCACCCACCAACAAACCGGCGCTGATCAAGCCCATCTCTCTCCTCTCCCTCCAAAACCTCCCCAAGGCCCTCCCCGCCAAACCGCTTGCCTCAACTGCTGTTGCCGGTGCTATCTTCTCGGTGCTATCCAACACCCATGCTGCCTTCGCTGCCCAACAACTCGCCGACATTGCCGAAGGTGACAACCGCGGCATCGCTCTTCTCCTCCCCGTCGTGCCGGCCGTCCTGTGGGTCTTGTACAACATCTCGCAGCCGGCTCTGAACCAGCTCAATCGCATGACGAGTGAGAAAGGGTTCCTTGTTGGACTCGGGCTTGGTGCCGGGCTTACTGCTGCCGGGCTGACGTCGGTGCCCGATGCCGAAGCTGCTGAGATTCTAAGGATTGCAGCGGCGGCCCCGGAGGGTGACAACAGAGGGTTGCTTCTGTTGTTTGTTGTAGCGCCGGCGATTGTGTGGGTGTTGTACAACATTCTGCAACCGGCACTTAACCAGCTCAACAAGATGAGATCCAAGTGATGGTGGTTTTCAATGTTTTGTATATTTGATTAAGGGAAATTTAAAAAGAGGAAGAGTAAGTATGATCGTTGTTAATTACTTGGAGTGATAAATTGGGTTTGGTTGGTGAAGTTTTGTGTATATTGATCGATCATCATGCGCCGGTAAGTAGCAGTTACCAAATAGATTGCCGTTGTTTGTTAGTTTTCAATTTTTCATCATAAAATAAGTGGAAGATTTCTGCTGGTAAGCAACCCAAAAAGACTCGTCAGCTGTTAATTTGATTTGTTATTGACTGCTAGTTAATTAGAAACCAGGCCTGAGCAGACCAAGGCCACCCTGTACGATGCGGATGGGAGACAGGGAGAGAGATCATAGACTGTTCGGTCAAGCTCTGGCTCAAGGAGCTCAGGGAAGTTGTACTTGACGAGTACCACTGTGAAGTGTTACGCACACAAGTAGAAGCAAGAAATGCTTCTCAACCAGATTTGCTAAATTTGGGTGGATATATATATGTGTATCGGAGGATTTCAATGTTGAAAGGGTAACAAGAGAAGCGATTGAACCAATTACAGGGAGCTCATGTGGTCTGACGAATCTGAGTGCTTTGCAAAACAAGATTAGTGAGGAATAAGGGTACTTGTTCTCGACGACACGTGGAATGAGAATACAAGTCACTGGGAGTTATTTCCGAGCCCTTTTATGCGAGCAAAACAGGTTGTAATTTTGGTGATTACAAGGAATGAATATGTCGCAAAAATCATGCAAACGGTCCCAAACTTTTAACCTGGGTGCAGCGAGGTATCGACCTCAATCAAATCTAAACTCACGAGAATCGGACGGATTTTTTAGAACTAATCAAACTCATCTAAACATTTATTCAAAGCACTAAAATGGACGGACTTGTGACTCAATGAAAATGAAAGACAATTGATTGCAATTTGATCCTAAACACGACGATTCGTATCTAAATTTGATTGGAATATTTTTCTGTAGTCTTCTTCACCTCACAGACATGATTTTCTTTAAGGAAGAAACATAAAAAAAAATACAAAGACAAAAGTCTAATTTATATGACATGAAAATTTTCAAAGAAATTAATGACAAGTTGTGCATATTTCTATCAATTCTTTTGGAAAATCATTCAAAAAATATTAAACTATCTAGCTCTTTTCACACCACATTCGACATAATTAATGTCTATCCCACGACTCTAATTTCCGCTTTCCACTTTACCTTATGATGTTTTTAAAAAAATTCTAGAATTACTCGAAAAATGTGAAATTTTGAACATTGCATAGGGAGAAAATTCTCACTTGAAAAACGCACTCTTGAGGCTACCTCGTGCCGTATTTGGTACATCCGTCTGTGGAAAATTGTTCTAGCACTTTTGAGATTTAAGATCACCTATTATTTTATAAGTGTGTCAGGTATATAATTAATTAGCGGGGACACAAGTATACATATATATAGAGAGAGAGGGCAAGGCTATGGTAATATGCATAGTACACTCACTTTCGTACTATGCGGCTATGCATA
The DNA here is from genome assembly GCA_964058865.1 of Eleocharis quinqueflora. Lineage (NCBI taxonomy): Eukaryota > Viridiplantae > Streptophyta > Magnoliopsida > Poales > Cyperaceae > Eleocharis > Eleocharis quinqueflora. Next base: position 41,046 of record CAXKVX010001220.1, on the reverse strand, counting down.
TTTAATTTAAGCAATAATTTGAGATTTAAGTTGCTCAATAAATTCTTCATATCAAAATCTTGTAGGAAATCAAATTTAGTGAATTTTTAGAGCTTTCTTGCTATTTTTTAAATATTTTTTAAAAACAACCCAGAAATGACACTTTTGTAATATTAAATCTTGACCATTTTTAAAAAATATTTAAAAAAATAAGGAGATAGGATTTTCTACAATATTTTTATATGAAGAATTTATTGAGCAACTTAAATCTCAAATTATTGTGCAAATTAATTACCGCATAGTATGGAAGGTGGTGTACTATGCATATTACCATAGCCTTGCTCTATATATATATTATTTTATTTGTTATTATTATTTTTATTTAAATCCTTGTTCCAATATAGGTCAAGGTACGATCTGCTAACTAAAATACACTCATTCTTCAATTAGTCACCTTAATTTTTATTTGAGTTTCTAAAATTTATTAAAAACAACATAGGTAATGCAACCTTCTATTTTCTTAGTGTGGGCACTCATTTTGTTCGTTATGGGATATTTTTGAATTAGGAAATCCCATAACTAAAATTTGGTGACTAGAATTGAATTCCTCTATTTTTGTCCAAGAACTATCAAATTTGAACATTTGAGTATTATATTGATGGTAACCTGAACTTAGCATCGAAGGTGAATGGTCAGATCTTATTCTAGGTAAGCATTTTATTTCCATGTTAGGGTATAGTTCATCTCAACCTCTAACGTATAACATTATATCTAGGAGGATTAGACAAAGTGTATCTTTCATATTTGACCAAGTGTATTTGTGATTTAGTATATGATATTCCATCAAATTACATTCAGATATCACACAATTAAAAAGTAATGTCCCTGAAATATTGAAATTCTCTTTGTTTTTATCATGCCTAAATATAAGAGCATTGAAATCACCCATCATTAACCATGCTCCCTTCCATATTTTGTTCAGCATCCTAATTTCTTGAAAGAATGCCTTTTTCTATTATAGGTTGTAGGTCTATATACTGATGTTATTCCTATGATGCAATTTTTGTCTCTATCGTAATATCACAGATACTGAGTATATTGCTACATATGAACGTAGCAGTTGGAATTTGGACTCTTCTAACTTTGAAACATTGTGTGCCAATTTGTGTAAAATATCCAAAAATAGAAGCAGAAGCTAAGATCTTAGCCAAAGAGTTACAAATAAGTTTTGACTGGAAGGCGGAAGGCCATCGATTTCAAAGAGCCTCGGATCAAGACCAAGAGAGGATCAGAGCGGCTTTGGAGGATGAGGCGGCGGTCCCCGCAAATAGTGACTGGGCTGTTAAACTTGGCATTAATCTATATTTCAGTGCCAATCTTTGCATGTCACCTCAGTACAGAAAAGAATGGATGCTATACAATAGGGTTATACATGAATTATTCGGGCATGGTTATGTAGGGAACACTAACAATTCTGCTAGGAAGTCTGCTCGTCAGAAAAAGCCAGTGATGGCTGGGAATTGGTGTGGTAAAACCTGGCTCACAAATCAGGTCCACCCCCTTCTTTGTAAAACAGTCAGATATAAAACCAGTGATGAAGAACTTCTGGAGAGGCTGTGATTTGTATGCACTGATGAGATCGCGTTAACCAGAGAACCAGATTCACGGGTACTGACCTCAACTTCAGCATCCAAATGACACTAATTTTCTATACTCTGATACTAGTTTTTAACCTCTTTGACTCTTTTCTGGATAACCTCTAGATATCACAGGAAACTGCAAAAGTTTTACCAGTCTCGACATACGTCCCTGCTCAGCTAAAAGTTTTAAGCTGTGTGGTGTGGCCACATACTCTGTTACAGTAAATACAGTATATGTAACCAAAATTTGAACCATAACCTTATGCAAATTCTCAAACTATTCAGATATGGGAGTTTTTTAAAGGAAGGAAACTAGCAAATAATTAAAAAAGAATTTGCAACTACTCTGCTATGGTAATTTCTTGTGCGCATTTTCCGAGCTTGTTAGGTCTTCTTCAAGGAGCTAATTGAATGATTCAAAGAAAAAAAAATGACTGAATAGATGATGAGTCACAAGAAAGAAAAAGGGAACAAATATTTATTGCTGTTACTAATAATAATGGCTTTACATTATCTATTACTAAACAACAGAAATTTGTTTCAAATTTTCCACTAAACCTAGAACTATTTAATTGAAAAACCAAGGATCATGATTAAACAAAATGCTATGTGCAAAGAAAGAGAAAGAAAACTATTAAAAAACCTTTCTAGAGCTAAAAGGGAGATTTTTCAAGAGGTTAGTACATCCCTTTAAAAATAGGGCTTGTTCTACAAATGCTTGCTCCATATTCCTCGTATTCTTCTTTTGTATGACAAGACTGCAAAAAAACAGAAAATCAATAATGACATTTCATTTAATAATCTTCAAAAGTTGTATCAGAGAGAAAAGGTTATATGATATATATCACAACAACAAACAACAGTCAAAAGTACAAATAAAATAAGTGTTGCAACTTTGTAGGCCAGATTATATGATATATATCACAACAACGCCTTTGATCTCAAACAAATTAGGTAGGCTACAAATGAAACCAATTTGAGTAATGAAAAGTCAAAATAAATAATAATAATAATAATATAATAAGAGTGTGGCTACGGTACTTTAAAAAACACTAATCAAGTGGTGCTTTGCCATCGTATTTTCAATTCAAAGTCAAAACGATGAATCCAAACCGTCAAACTTGATCTCCATATTAAAATATTCTTCGAGACCGGATTTTACATTCTTCAAGAATTTTGTTACTATTTTAATAGAGGTGGAAAATCATTCATATTGGATGGTTCAGAAATTGTTAAATTAGCCAACTTTTCATCCTCTTTAAAAATAGTAAGAAAATTCTAAAAAATATAAAAAATCAGTCTCTAAAAAAAATTTAATATGAAGATTAAGTTCAACAGTTTGGATCAGACGTTTGGACTTTGAAATTGGAGATACATAAGTGAAATACAGCTTGCTCGGTGCTTTGCGAAGTAATATAGCCTTGCTCATATAATAAATAGTAAAATAGTAGTAATATAAGTAATAATAATAATGATAATAATAATAATGAACTATTCTACAAATCATAAGATTAGACTAGCGCCCTACGCCTCTAATCCTAGACTACAGTCGAATAACAATATCACTACTTCTAAATTTTAGCCTATGTCATGATTCTGGTACGTGGAACGCTAACTTTCATATACTCCTATCTGACGCTAACTCTTTAGAGACATTTCATGTTTTTTAAGTCTCTTTTTACTACTTCATTTCATGTCAATTTTGGTCGACCCTATCTCTTCTCGTATTTTAGACGCGGCTTAAAACTCCACTACATACCGATGCATCAGAAGGCCTCCGTTAAATATGTTCATACCATCTCAAACGATGATGAACAATGTTCTCTTCAATCGGTGGAACCCTGACCTTGTCACTTATATCGTTGTTTCTAATGCGATCCCTTCTTGTATGCCCACATATCCACCGTAACATATGCATCTCCGTTATGCTCATCTTTTGTATGTGTTGCTCTTTAGTAGCCCAACATTCTACTTCATACAACATTGCAGTCTGACTGCCGTCCTATAGAACTTGTTTTAACTTTTGTGAGACATTTTTGTCGCATAAGTTGTCGGATGCTTGTCGCCATTTTATCTAACCCGTTCTTATTCTATAGCTAACATCTTCATCAATCTCACAATCACTAGCAAGACCCCAAATATCGAAAAGTGTTTCTTCTAGGCATTACTTGTCCATCTAAAGTGGCATCTACATCTTTTGATCGAACATCGCTGAACTCGGACTTCATATACTCGGTCTTAGTCCTACTAAGTATAAAACATTTTGATTCTAAAGTCTTCCTCCACAACTCTAGTTTTCTACCAATCCCTACCTTAGTTTCGTCAATTACGACCACATCGTCCGCAAAGAGCATGCACAACGGATATCTCCTTGTATATCTTTCGTGATCTCATCGATCACTAAGGCAAAGATGTAAGAGCTCAAAGTTGACCTTGATATAATCCTATCTTAATGGAAAAGTCATCAATCTCGCCATAAATATCACACCACTAAAGAAATGATCCGGTCCGGTGCATGTTATATGTCATTAATCAAATAACTTAAACAACCCTTTATCATTACCAAATGATACTCGAATTGCACAAAATTAAATAGGTCGGCCATCTATATATCCAACAATGCACCTATATACATGCTGATTTTTTAATGTGAAATTATTTTGAGTTGATTTGAACATCCTGTCAAGTTTGTAAAATAATTTTCCAGTATTCAAGGTATCTACCTAAATATTAAACAAAAGAGATGGTTTACATAAGTTATATTCTTATCTGCCACACACATGTTGCTTCATGGGATGTTCTGTTTCTGTGGCTTAATTATGACCTCATGTATTAAACATGACTGGTAAATACAGAATGAATGCTGTTGTTAGAGGGGAAGAGAGAGAGACAGAGAGTTGATTACGTCATAAAATTCAGGCAGAGATGCAACAACAGAGCCCCCAAACCAAGCCGCATATCCCTGAATTGGATTTGAGGCCACATTCACTTCAACTGGTTGAGGCTACAAATGAAATTTCATTTTACATTATCACATAGAAAATATTAGAGATGAAATAAAGAATTTAGCTGGAGGAGAAAACCATTACTCGCTTACCAAGATAAATGGACAATAAACAAACAAAAAGGAAATTTTTAAATAAGTGAAAGTTAAGTGGGTAAACTGACTTTCACATCTAACCCAAGTCGAGCAGTGTTCGCTGCAATTCTATCATCTACAATCTTCTTTACACTGTTCTGCAGTCTCTTATAGAAATCCTTGAAGATTGTACCTCCACCTGCTAGCACTATGTTCTGAGACCAGTGAAAAAAGTGAATTAAAACACAAATCTATTTAAAATATAGATTCTCAACTCATTGCAAGTAGTCCCAACAAAAAAATTCTTTCCCTATCTTTTGGAGTTTTTTCAGGTGTTGGTTGTTAAATCTAGACTAAATTGAGTTAAATTGAGGGAAACTAGGGATCAGTTAGAGGCATTCTTCAGGTTTTAACTACAGGTTATACTCAACGACCACAGTAAGGCTAAATAAATTGGAAAGCATTGAGCCATGATAACTGTTTTGGCACCATTAATGTACTACCTTATATAAAGCTCTCCTTGTATCTATTGGTGATGATTGTACACATTTATCTATCAAATCAGGAAGAGGGGTGGGAAAACCCGAGCAGTGAATCTCTGGATTGAAAAAGATCTGCAAAGAGGAATTAGTTTCACATTAGCAGTACGCTTATCTACAAGACACCTCTTTAGAGTTGGTGGCACTATGCTCAAGTAAATGTTGGGAACCAAATTGTAAACATGCCAGGACTACATCATCATTCAGTAATTAAAGTGCAACAAAAACTGAAGTAAAACTGTGGTTTCAAAGAGCTTATATTTAGAGAAGAATGAGTAGCCCTCCTATTATTTAGATTAACTTTTAGGTCTAACTTGACTAGGTCCTATACTTATCAGAGTTGTTAGTTTTATCTAAAATCTGCAACTCTTTTTGTAACATTTTTAGTTGATTTCAAGTAAATCCGTGGGTTACACCCACTTTTAGTCAAAAAAATTGACTAGATCGTAGCCTCCTTCAACAGCACTTCCTCTCTTTTTTTCCAACGGCATAAAAAGAAATAGATATGAACCACGAGTCCAAAGGAAAAGATTGAAAAACATGATAACATGCTACAAACTGAACATATTTCAAGCATTCAGAGGTAAAAACACAGACAACTATAGTTCCAAAAAAAACAATGGTGATAATTGATTTAACAAACAAAACACACCTCTGGCCCAAGAAAGCGCTCATATCCAACATCAACTGAGTAGGGAACTCCAGTCCTAGGTTTTCTTCCCGACCATAATTTAATGTATTTGTCAGGTTTCTTATCATGCCTCTCAAATTCCTGATACCACATAGATGAACTAGCTAATTAGCAAGACTACAAAAAGGTAAATGCAATAATTTCACATTATTTACACCCATTTGGTAAGATATAGAAAATAATACCTTGACAATATCTGTACAAGTGTAACAGTATGCTTCTTTAATTTTACGAGTCGTCTCCATGGAATCTTCTGGTGGTATAAGTTCACCCCTTTCCTACAAATACAAAATAGAAATGATTTAAATTAAATAACAAAGTTCAAGTAGAAAACTATTCCAAGCATTGGTTAATATAGTTGAACCCAATCTTTAAACTTCTCTTTAAAACAGAAAATAAAAGAAAAGAGAATGATGCATAACCATTTATTTCCATTAACAATTATTCTTATATACCAATCTTGTTATCTACTGACTATAGGACCCAAGAGAAGAAAAATAAGAAACATACCTGAAGAAGCTGCAAAACGAAGCGGGTCACATCATTACCCGAAATAGGGAAAGATTTCATGCTACTTCCAATTACATATCCGTTCACAACCGGCACAACCTGTGGGGCACCATCTCCAATGTCCACCACAACACCTGTCATGTCAGACTGATGAACCGTATTATAAGAAATAAAATTATATTCAGTCTCTATGAAGGAAAATTCCCAGCAACTATTGGCAACACAAGTACCAATTCGTGTGTATTGAAAAAAAAAAGTATCCAATGTAGAATAATAGTACCATAGTCTTGTATGCTGCAGGCTGTGGTAGGTGTGATGAAACCAATAAGTAACCATTCAAATTGTTTTGATTCTTAATTTCTGGTAAATCCAACCACATAAGCCTCTAATCCAACCACATAAGCCTCTACCAGATAAAACGTTATCCGAGACACTAGAGGTACATCAGGCTGGTCACCAGTCATGGGCTGGAAGGACCACATGAATACTAGTTAATACGACAATTAGGTCAAGAACAATCGACATACAAAGGAAGTTGTTCTCGCATGTCAGGACCAATATCAATCACAAATAGCATCCAGGATTTTCCAATTAGATAACATCTTGAAATATATTTCGGGTCATTTGTAAAAAATGGACAGTTAGTAAAAATTACACCAAACACAGTATAGACCAAACCATGTGAATTGATCTCTCTAGAAACTTGAAACTCAAAATCTGGATCTGATTGGCTAATTGCAAGTATATTCAGGTTATTAAGAGGACTAAATAGGCTTGATTTAAATTGAAATGGTCATATTAAAGGTTGCATAAAAGACCTAGATACATTAACTGGCCAGCAGCAGTAATCTCAATAGTAAACCAACCTTAGGGGTGGAATAGCCAGCAGCAAGAGTGAGCATGGACTGAACCGCAATATACAAACCAGGGACATTAAACGTCTCAAACATGATCTCCCCCATGTACTCTCTGCTCTCTGGTGTGGTCACGGGGCTGTCGGTGAGTAAGAAATAGTGCTCCTCAGGGTCACACCGCAGGTAGTTGTATATTGATTGTTGCCAGAATTTCTCCAATGTGTCCCAGTTTTCAACCTGACAGATAAACTGCATCTTGAGACTAAATTTACAGAAAAAAAAAGGCAAAAGAAAGGCGACTATGACCAATTGCACTTTTAGATTTGTAATATATCAGTTTGGTGGAGTATGCAAAAAAAAAATTTAATGAAGATACCTTTAAAGTTTAGTACACCTGTATGACATTTTATGTAACTTTTTATGAATCATTGTGCAACAAATCCTTAATTGTTTCTTATTAGGGGGGGGGGGGGGGGGGAGGGTTGGGGAATTGGCGGATTTATATATTAAGTATGGGAGTCAATGTCACCCATTTTTTTTATGTATATAACTAATATTTTTAGTATTAAATTCATATTTTGTTAAAAAAATCATAATTGAACCCCATAAAAAAGATAAAATTACTCTATTATTGAACCCCATAATTAGAATTTAACAAATTTGATATGATTGTTGTATTGATATTAACAATAGTATAATGTTTGACCTATTAAAAAAATTCTGGCTCTGCCACTGGGTTGGGGGTGGTTATCATTCTCCAGCCCAAAAGTTCACTCAATTTAACGGTGTTTCTCTATTTTTACACAAGGATCAAATTACAATCTCAGCACAGTATGCCTTTGTATTTGCTACGGAAAATGACAATTACTTAGCTCTATGAAATATATCCTGCTAGTTGTATGAATATGCATTTGTTATTAAGCAGAACCATAGAGTTAGTATTTTACGATACACGATGCGTATCTTACGGTTCGATACGAGTCAAAGGGCGAGAGGTACGTATCTTACAGTTCGATACGAGTAGTGAAATTCAAGGGTGAGTCGCCCTTTCCCAAGATAAATATCTTAATATGTAAGGAATTTACATCGATATCAATTGATATCAATATATTTAAAATTACGATGGTTTCTTTAGTTATTTAGATTTTTTTGTTAGATACTAATTACTATAATGCTTTTGTTATTTTAAAAATAGCTTAGCATATCTTCCCGACACGATACGATACACAATACACGATACAATACACAATACACGATACAATACAAAATCCACCGATACACGATACATTTTACGATTCAAGTACTATGAGCATAACAATTCCATGGGGGAGGTCTGGGGTTCAAGCCTCGTTAGGGGCTACTTTTAGGGGAGGTTTCAAGTTTATTTTCTGATTTGTTTGTGAGTATGTCTGTTGTAAGTCTACGGGCAATGAATCAAAAAAAAAAAACTCCAAGTTGCAGACTGAATCTGGCTATACCTGACTATTACGAATGGGCCGGTCAAGGGTGTATATACCACCCGAGCGAGAGAGAGCCTCATCACCTATAACATAATCAAGATCAGCCATAACACCGGCATTGTATTGGGCTAACCAATTGCTGTTATCCCTTGCATCTGTCTGTCTTAGATTCTTTAGAAAAGAATCATTGATGCCTACGACTGTTGGAAGAATAAATGATGGCTCCGAGTTACCGGCAAATCCCAGCTTGGAGTATCTGTATTTCATAATATTAAACACACTAATTAATCAGCAGAGCTATATAGTAAAGCAGGAGAGAGAGATAAAGGGAAGAAGAACTGTTTTGATTGAATGATTCTATTCAATCTCAGTACTGATACATTGTAACTAACCAACTAATACTAACTATGACCCTAATTACAATTGACTAGTCACTTGATTATGTTTCAGCAGACTTAATGATTCTGTTATGGCTGATATCTGATCTTCTGATATTCATCTGCTGTGGCCTGTGGCCTTCTATGATGCTGAGATAATTGGTTTATTATATAGGAAATATTTTTAGGTAAGCAGTGCGAAGTCTATGAAAACTTAAGACTGAGCTCAATGAATCCAATCCATGACCATGAGGAAGAAATCACGGTGATTAAACCCTTGAGCATGGCTATCAACAATAAAAATGAAAAACAAATAAAAAGAAGGCGGAGGGAAAGAGGCAAACCCACCCAGTGCCGTTGTCGATGATGACGGCGGGGCGACAGGTGGGGTCCATGGGAGAGAAGAGAGCGGAGGGATGCGGTCATGGTAGTGCCAGATCAGCAGCGGCGCGGCCAATGGAAAGCCGCCATCTCAGTCTCTGCTTCGATTGCCCTTCTTCTTCTCTTCTCCAGATTTCCCGTTGAGAGTAGTTGTTCGTGGAAAAGTTTTTTCCTAACCCTAAAAAACATAAAAATTACATCAAGAATTCTTCTTGGTTTCAAAAGTTTGACGGTGATGACTTTGTTTTGTCTGCATTCACGTATTCACGTTTAGAGTAAACGCATGCGTTCACGATATAAAATCAAATCACAAAAATGATTAAGTATGATGTCACGTCTGAACGTTGTGTTCAGCTAACACATGTGATTGTTACGTCTAGACGCATGTTAAGACGTTGTGTTTAGACGTGAACGCCGATCACAAATTATTTGGAACTTTTTTTGCTTTGTCAACTCGAGTGATCTCAGTTTCTAAACGGACTGTTTAGCCAGCACACGTGAACGTAACCAAAGACTACATAAGATCATTATTGTCAAAGTTTTGAAATCAAGAATACATATGTTATTTTTTTTAGGATTATGCAAGAAAAAATAATTGTTCGTGCATCTCCGACTAGTATATGTGTATGTATATGATATTGCTATTTTGCTACTAATTAGACCTGATATTTGAGCTTTGCTCAATTTAATTAGAACTGATAATATATTCATAAAATTTTATAAATTATTTTTAAATTATTTTATATACGTAAAATTTTATGAATTTTTTTTTAATATATAAATTATATACATGTGATATGAAAATAATTATATAAATTATATGAGTTATATGAAATATATACGCGTTAAATGAAAAATATACACATAATATGATTTATAGTATATGATGTGAAAATACTATTATGATTTACATAAATGTTTTACAATATTAAATTTAATGTGATATAGAAAAATACATACAATATAAAATATTTTATATGTATATAGTATGAAAATATATACATCTTGATATTCATACATTTAATAAGTGACTTTTGATATTCATACAATTAATAAAAAATGCGCATAATTGATAAAGCATTAAATATAACAATAAAGAGACAATAATACAAATATAACAATATGCCAAATAATTCTCAGTTTAATCCATGTGGCGAGTGCGATGCAAAGGAATTTAGCAAATTTGAAACTTCTACACAGAAACCGCAAGAAAAGTTACCACATATTATCCAACCAAACAATAAACGGCTCAAATTAAGACGGTAAAAGAAATAAACGATCCAGATTGAAGTGTCGGCGTGTCCTTGAAGTCGACACGCCAACACGCACCCATCTTTATACTATTTTAGATTACTTACTACACCAGCGACCAGCCAGAGCCAGTCAACTAGATGTTCCTTGTTATTTTCATCATATATAATACATTACTAGGGATTGTCAAAAGCACAAAAGGTGACTCAAATATCCACTTGCGTTAACCATTGCTTTTTTAAGAGCGTAACGAAATTCCCTTACGTCATACATTGAGTATAATAATCGTAAAGATTTTTTTGCATTGAATGTTGCATTTAGTTTAACTGCCAAAACGCTAAAAATCTGTAATTTTTTTTAACATTACAACTACTAAAGGTGCACAACAGATCCAAAAAAGTTATGAAAAAAACTCTGAAATATAGAAAAAAAAATTACATGTAAACAAACATCATTGAAGTCGCATTGACAACAAATCAAAACAAATCTAAACATAAGTACATAACATTAAATTTAACTATTTTTCACCAATAAAACAAACACCAGTTCAAATATTTTTCACCACAACAAGTCAACAAGTTATAACATTAAACAAACAAAAACCTCATGTAAATTCTATGTAAAAAACAATAAAAAATCAAGAGTAAACAAATTCTCAATGCTTCTCTAATTCATACACAAATTCATTTTCATCCTCCTCCAATTCTCACAAAAGACTCCAATCTGAAATAAATAAATAAAGTTTTTACTATTGTGTTTTCAGAAATTATATTTTAAAACTAGATTTTATAAATAATTAATATTGATTTTCAGAAATTGTATTTTAATTGATAAACAAACTTTAGTCCTCCCATTTCTTATTTTTGCTGCCCCTTGTTGGTTGTATTTTTCTCTTTTTGTTGCTCTTAGTTGGCTGCTCTTTGTTGGTGCTCTCTGGTGGATCAAACTTCTTGGCTAGTGCCTCCAGATCAGGATATAAATGTCCGAGAAGAATTCTTACAATCTGTCATAATTTTTCAATCTCCATCTGTTTTGTAAAAAAAAAATGATGACATTATCAGTTTATTTTATACTATAGTAATATATAGTAATGTATATAGTAATATATTTCATTCTGTTTTTTTCTATTTCTTATTGAAATCAGTTTTCAAATGATGGCATTGTAAGTTCATTAAAACTATAGTAATATATTTCTTTCTATTTTCTTTTACTAAATTAGATTTTTTAAATGATGGAACTATCATTTATTAAAACTATAGTATCATTGAATAAATCATAAACCCTAATCAAACACGAGCCAAACACGATAATAGTATCAACAAGAAATCGATCAATGAACATTCTTATGTGTTAAACAATTCATTATTCTAAACACTAAAACCTAAAACAACTCATCAGTGAATATACCTTAAACCCTAAAACCAAATTCCTAAATTTAACTGAATAATGAAAGTGATCAGTGAACAAATTGATATTACAATCATTTTAATATATTAATTTAACTAATTTTGGACTAACTGCAAAATGGCCATTTCCAACTTTGGACTAGAACATTGAGCGAAGATGTGAGGGTTTTGTGGGTACGTACCTTTGAAATTTTCATTAAAGAGTTGTCGAGGTGAGGTGGTTGATGGTGCAGAAGAGGGAGAGAAGAGACGAAGAACGCTTGAGAAGAGGCGGAGTATTATAGAAGAAGAAGAAGCAAACAGACACAGTGAAAAGTGAAGACTGGAGAGGCATGTATATTGATGTATTTAACTATTTTTTTTTAATTTTGCGGAACGCTTAGTAAAGCATGATTTTATACTTTTATATACGCATGACGTAAGAAACGGTGAAAACGAAACATAACGAGTATGTTGAGTTTTCGTTGCGTTTAACTCGACGAAAATTTGAGTATTTGCGTTAAACATTTTATCTACTGAACGCAATCAAAATCTCTTGCGTATAACGTTGCGTCATTCGCGAATGATGTGAGTTTTACTTAACCCTGGTTGCTAGATAGAGGTTGCAAGTATACAATCGTCTATTGTAGTACTTAGGGGTCGAATCCACAAGGGAAATTTGGACTTTGACTTTCAGATTTAAGCAAAAACAAAAGAGAAAAGAAAAGTTTCAGGTTTGGGTTGTTCGTTGTTTTAAACTAAAAACTGAAAATAGTTTGAATTCTAACTCAATTAACAAACGAATTAGGACTTGTTTAGATGCACTATCCATAATTGTTGATACTTGTTTGGCAATCAATTTCTTGGTATTATGAGGGTACGGTTTTCAGATTTTGGGACCAAGTGATATCTCTATTTAGGTACCGTGTTTGCACTAGTTATGGCTTCACATCTCGGTACTTGGTTAAACTAGTCAAAATTCATTAAGTTCATATCGTCTTAATTATTCTAAGTCATCATATTTCACCTTTTGGTACTTGGTATAATTCGTTATGATAATTAGGTAAGCCCGTAATTAACAAACGTCACATCTCCGATACTTAGTTCGTTAATTACCCTATTTATATGGTCTAGATCTAATATTCAATATCTCTATTGCAAATATCAAATCTTATAATTAAACAATTCAAATAGCAAGCAAGTCATAAGATAAACGATCGATTAGCGTCACCTCTCGGTATTTAGCCAATTAATTGTTTTGCTTTTCATGATCAAGGTTTAATATTAGACCCTAAGATAACAATTCATGAGATTGCAACAAATTAAATAGAAAGCAAATCAAATAAGAAAATTTATTACACAAACAAGTATTGCAATAAGAGTTTCAAGACATCCTAACAAGTTCTAATACAACTTAGCCAGACATGACTAGGGGGCTAAACATGATAGAGTTCTAAAGAAAAAGAGAGAAAAGAGATATAAAACAGAGATTTGCTCCAAGGAATGACTTCTTCTTCTTCTTCTTCTTCCCTCTTTTGTGAATTCTCTAAGTTCTAACCCTTTGTAACTGGCTAAATTCGTGTAAAAACTTATTGCCCTCTATCTAATAACTAATGGTATTTAAAGGGAAGCAAAATTCTAAAAACAGGCTGCTGGAACTGCTCATTTGTGCTTCTGCGCAGGTCTATTGTGGGGGCAACATAAGTTATTGCACCCACAATACATCTGTGAGTTGGAGTTAACACCTCTCTGCCACGTTCTGCATGTTCTATTGCGGGGGCAATAGAAGTTATTGCGACCGCAATGAATGGTGGTGGAAACTGCAATGTCCTCTGCTTGTGCTCTACCAACATTCATTGCGGCCACAAGGATATATCTTGCACCCGCAATGAAGCTGAAAATGAGTGTTGCACTCTAGTAGTGGTTTGCAACTTGTATTGCGATCGCAAGGATGTACCTTGCGCCCGCAAACAAGATGCATTGGCTCTTTTTGATCTGTAGAGGTTGATTACGACCGTAAGGATGGTTCCTGCGACCGCAATTGACATGGCAGATGATCAAATTGCTTCATCTTACATCCTAGCTTGCTCCAAAGCCTTCAATTGTGTTCATTTTGCTCCAAATACCTGTTTTTGCATTAAAACATTATAAAGTAGTGACTTGAACTCTTTTTGAAATAAAAACTTGTTTGTTGAATCCTGAATTACTCTAAATTTGATTTGAATTACACACTTAATCCTAAATAAATGTATGCATAATTTGACTTTATCAACGAATAAAGCGCAAAACGTTAAAAACTCGTTGCGTTGACATCCGTACATTACACTGACATTGGCTATTTTGGTGTGTTTGAGTATAGAAGCTTAAGCCCAACCAACAAATAAGCCCAATCCTAATATTCACACTAACGGAATGAATGAGTAAAATGCAAGTAAAACGGAAAAAGAACTCGCCCGATTCTCTATTTCTCTCGAACATAAACGAAATCCTCGTGTGGAAACTGGAAAGACAAGTAACGCACGCCCGATTCTCTATTTCTCTCGAACAGAAACGAAATCCTCGTGTGGAAACTGGAAAGACAAGTAACGCATGAGAGGGAAAGCGGAAAGTTAAGGTAGAGATGACGACAGCGTCGGCGATTCCAATTTTCCGTACATGCCCAGGTGGCACCACCAGGCGATGCGTCTCCACCGCTACTTCCATCTCATCTCCCTCTCCCTCTGTCTTCTCCCTCCCGAGGTACAACTCTCCTCCCTCTCAATCTCTATATCACTATATGCGTTTCCATTTGTGAACATTGACAATTTAATTGTTTCTTGCATTTGGTTCTTTGAAAGCCCAGATGCTAAGAAATTTGGATTCTTCTCAAATTTACTTCAATCATGTTTTTTTTTTTATGAAACATTCAAATCTTTCATAGGCTTTCTGTTGAAGGATATGTATTTCCTTCTAAATTGGAAGCTCTGTGCACGATATCCTACATTTATTTGACATTCTAGTCTTTCTTGGATGAGATTTTATGAACTTCAATAAAGTAATTATTACAGGATGGCAATGAGAAAGCATAGGATGCTTTGTTCCTCCTCCCCGGTTGTCGGTACCATTATAAACAGTTCTCAGAATAAGTATGAGGTGCATATTTTAAGTTTTTCTGTTTAAATCTTTTTTCTTGCTTATCTTTATGTTAGAAAATAAATACACCGATAAAATTACTCCTACACGATCCCTTCTCTGTGAAATCCTCAAATAGGTCTCAAAATTAATCATTTTGGGATAACATCTGGCTTTCATTTCAATTGAGTTAATTGATGATATTTGAAGTGTGTACTTCTCGCTAAATTTTGATAGTCAGCCTTTGGTTTACTATGTCAGAGTTCAAGTTTTTCAGAGAAAGTAGATAGTCACAGAGGTATAGGGGACGAATCAGATGTGCTTATAGAATGTAGAGATGTTCACAAATCTTTCGGAGACAAACATATTTTGCGAGGTGTCAGCTTCAAGGTGCATTTATATGATTTTTGAATAAAGTTGAGCAAGTTGCTAAAATTCTCCCATATGTTGCTTTCCTTATTTTTTTTTTATGTACTCTCATATAATGATACTAATGGTGCTCTTTCTCTATCAGGTAAGGCATGGTGAAGCTGTTGGAATTATTGGCCCATCTGGAACAGGAAAATCAACCATATTAAAAGTTATGGCTGGGCTCCTTGCTCCAGATAAGGTAACTAGACTAGCATACCGGCACAGTATCTGTTACTGATTGAACCTTCTTTTTCTTGTTTTCATAAGTTCACTATGAAAGATCAGACCTTTTACCACATTTGCACCAGTATTTACTGGTGTTAACCAGTACCTAACATGTGGTATTGAAATACATACCTGCTCACTATACTGATCCCATAAGATACCAGTTGTAAATTTGTTGATAAGTCGCATGTATTGCTGTTGTCGTTAGCTTATTAGCCTTAATTGTTTGAGACTAAAGGTTTTGTTGTTGTTGTTATTGTTGTTAGCCTTAATTGTCTTGTTTCTTTTTATAAAGGGTGATGTGCTAATTTGCGGAAAGAAAAGGCATGGATTGGTTAGTGATGAAGAGATTTTAGGTCTTCGAATTGGTCTTGTATGTTGTCTACTTTGTATTTTATTCTTGCAAGAATTGAATATCAATCAGCACATTGACAGATTGGAGGGTTTTCAATTCAGTGCTGTGCTAGTTTGCCGTGCTACTGCACAACTGCTACTGTAACTGCTCACTATCATATGTCTGGCAATTTTGGTTAATTTGACAATCTACTAGTTTTGTTTTTAGAGCTTTATTAGTTGTATTCCAACCTCTTATTATTATTTATTTTCATCAGCCAGGTCGTTTTGGTATGATAATTATTTGGACATATATTGGTTGATTCATAGCTAACTTCCAGATTTTTATTTGCTACTTTTGTCATGGGAATTTTTGGCATCAAATCAGCATGTGCTGTATAATATTTCTTTTTTTCTTTTTATCTTACACTCGAAACTCTATATTGATTGAATTGGTCTTTTAATATTATTGTTTCCTGCCACAGGTGTTTCAAAGCGCAGCACTATTTGATTCACTGACAGTTCGTGAAAATGTTGGTTTCCTCTTGTAAGGAAATGTCTTTTCATCTTCAACCAGTCTCAATTGTTGTCAGTTTACTTCTTTCATTTGTTATTTATCTTTGCCTTTTTGAAATTTAGGTATGAAAATTCTAACATGGCTGCGAACCGCATAGAAAAGTTAGTCATAGAGACCCTGGCGGCAGTTGGATTAAAAGTGTGTGCTCTCCTTTTTAGATCTACTGTATAGAGATTTCATATAAAATTCATATTAATGGGAATAGTTGCTAAACTTTTGTTGGTCAGTTATTTTTTTGGGGAAAAACATGAGGCTCATCTTAATCACTGGATTCACATTCCTGGTCTTGAATTAATCTTTTACCATGAGTAATTTTGTCTTGGTACAATAGTCAATCTCTGTTGTATTTTATCTATGTAGGGAGTGGAGAATAGAATGCCCTCTGAACTGTCAGGAGGCATGAAAAAACGAGTTGCTTTAGCCCGGTCTATTATATACGACAATACAAAAGAGACAATTGAACCAGAGGTTTGTCTGCTTAATACATGACTTCTTTTAATTATGTTTTTCCAGCTGTCTCATCATATTTTATAAGATTAATAATTTTTGTCTAGAGTGCTGGACTGAAATGTAACCAATCAATCATTTGATAGGGCGGCCATGGGCCTGTTCCCATCTTTGGTGCGTATAAAAAATACTTAGAAAATGACTTAGCTATCATGAACATTATTCTTCTGGTTCTTTAGTTTTGGTATATGCTTTTATTAGGTGATATTATATGATGAGCCAACAGCAGGGCTTGACCCAATAGCTTCAACTGTTGTAGAGGATCTGATTCGATCGGTACATATTAATGGTCAAGATGCTCTCGGCAAGCAAGGAAACATCACATCATATGTGGTCGTTACACATCAGCATAGCACCATTACACGGGCTGTTGATAGGTACACATGACCAGGGCAGCACCATAAGATGTCCTTTTTTGTAATTTCCTTATGTCTGGTCTTCATGTTTGGGGCTCTGTCAAGTCTCAGTAGATCCACAATTATGCAATTGACTAACATTGAAATTAAAAAAAATTTGGATGCTGTTCTGACGTGCTGATATAGTCTCAGTAGATCCACAATTATGCAATTCACAAGTAATTTTTGTGATGATGGAAGTTTTCTCTTGCAAGGTTGTTGTTTCTTCATCAAGGAAATATAGTCTGGGAAGGAATGACAAGTGAGTTCATGACATCCACAAATCCTATTGTTCGGCAGGTACAAATGGCCGCACCTTGATTTCTTTTCTCTAATATTTTGTTTTCTGATTTCCTTTCTGAATTTCGTAATTGTTTGCAGTTCGCTTCAGGTAGCTTGGATGGCCCCATAAAGTATGTATGATTCAGATTTTAGCAATCTAGTAAAATAAATTGAATTTGTACCAATAGTTATGAGTGGTCTGACAATCAACTATAAAAGATGTCAAATCACGTCTATCAGGCTGTGGGTCTTGGTTAAATTTACAACCAAATTAGAATGAAGAAGATCTATATGGAATTGAAATAACTATGTACGGAGTCTTCTCATACTGGGAATAAAACAACTTTCAAATTTGATTTGGTATGTCAAGTTGGAGATATGATGCGCAATCTTAACATGTAACAATTTCAGAATAAGAATCAGATCCGTGTGTGAATTATCTTGGGGCAACATGGTAAAGGGAACTGATAGAATAAATAAATAAATAAATAAATGCGCTTCCGACTTCCGAGCAACCAACGTTGGGCTGTGTAAAGTAGTCAGCCTGAGACGAAGCAAAGAGTGTTTGAAAGGGATGCTGAAATCTACGAAACTTCAGTGAAGAGAGCTATCACTTCTCAATGGCACTACTATGCGCCTATGCTTGTATGCTGAGAGCCTGAGACAGTGAGACTTGTAAGAGCGCTTTAGACTGACTGTTTAATCGCACCAACTACATATATGTAGGAATGTATGTAGAACACTAATACATTGCTTAAATTAGAAAATTCTCTGAGAGATTTTACTAAATATAATAATATAATACATATGGCATTTACTTGTGATTAGCCATAGCCAACTCTCATGATCAAGCACCATCACGATATACTTTAGCTTCTTTGCTATCTAACATACTGTATGGCCGTATGCGGCATGCTTTGCTGGTGGAGGGAAGGAGGTATATTACGAGTAAACAAACTTCTATAACAGTGTTACACCAAACATTTAAAATAAATTAAAAAAATTCAAATAGCCGAAGGTGCTTCTGGTGCTTTCAGCACACCACTTACCAACTAGTGCATAAAAATCCAACAAAAGTACAACAAATAGGTCCCAGAGCTTCTTTTTTTAAACAAAGACAGCTCTTGTATTTTGGAATAATATCCAAAACTGAGGGCCCTGTGCCCTATAACAAATTAACAACATAACACGTCACACCTCCAAAGGATAACTACTACAATCCAATATTTGGCTTTACATGGAAATACAGTCAGAAGTTTACCAGTACTAGTGGAATTAAGGAGCCAACTCCAGACCTGACACACATAAATGTCAATGGGAGCTACTGTTAGTGAAATTCCAGAAGATCAGAACATAAATAAAATTGATCAGATAATCAATCAACAAAGTATTGGTATCATGATGAACCGGTTCTTGGTCTAGTGGTTAAGAGCAATGTCTCTCAAAAAGAGGTCGCATGTTCAAAATTCACTAAGAGCATTCCTGCTAACTTTAGGTCTCAATTTGAGACTTGAGTCAAATACTCCACTTCTAAAAAAAAAGTATTTGTCTCATGCCAACATGTACCCATACTAGAACTGCTTGGATATTAATATGAATCAGGATTGGGTATTCACTAAATCTATTTATTTTTTTGGCTCGTTTGGTGCTTAATGAACATTTTTGCTTAAATTTAGCAATATAGCATCAAGCATTAAACACCCAGTGCCATATTTCATCTGAACAATGCAGCGAAGTAGTACACACTTATACTGTACCAATGAGGTTTTCACACAGTAGCAATCCTAGACGGAGCAGTGATCTCTAACTAATTAAGAAAATAACAGAAAATATTATGTGGAAAGAATTTAGAGTTAAAATTCATTAAGCTGAAAGTTTCACCTTCTCCCATTATTCTATAACAACATCATTTGATGGTTCACCTGAGAGGAATAAAGGTTCATTATATTAGTACAGTTCTACATCACCAAACTAAAAAACATCATGTTATACTAGGGAAATGAATTTAACACAGCTTCTAAAACTGAAAAAAAAAATCTAAGAATCACGGATAGAGCACATGTATCACTAGTCTTTTGGGGAATATACAGTATAGTATTTTCTTATATTTAGAGTGAAGTTGTATTTAACATGTACCTCCTGCAGCATTGACCTCATTGCCCCAAAGTGAAAGATTG
This sequence comes from Eleocharis quinqueflora, assembly GCA_964058865.1. Taxonomy (NCBI): domain Eukaryota; kingdom Viridiplantae; phylum Streptophyta; class Magnoliopsida; order Poales; family Cyperaceae; genus Eleocharis; species Eleocharis quinqueflora. The sequence goes on along the minus strand of CAXKVX010001220.1, from coordinate 20,882 downwards.
CCCTTCAGTAGTCGCATTATTATATTACTATCATTGTAGTATTCCTCACTAACAGAATTGAGCTCTGAAGGAGCCTCATCATATGCTTGTTTTGCCAGCTGAAATGCCCTAAAAGTTAAAAAAAATAAGGGCCAATTTAACATGTAAACATGCAATACGACATATGATACATAATCCTAAGATAAAAATCGATATGAAAAAACATCAGAAAATACTAATCTCTGCAATATAAGATGCTCAATGTCACCCTCTTTTCTCATGTTTTCTGTGGAACCAGAAAGCAAGGATGCCATCTTGACATTATAGATTTAAAAAGGGGAATGACAATATGTTTTATTTTTTTTCTATTTTGCTTCGGGTAGGGGTGGCAGGTACTCATGGTCTTAGTACACCCAACCATTCAAAGAGCAGAGAAATTACAATAGTTCATTTCCAAATTATTCAAGAAAGCATTTGCCAAACAAAACCCATTTGCTACAATGCGAATGATAATAAAAAGAAAAAAGAAGAGAAAATTGAACGGCACCTCTCTGGTAACTTGAGAATCTCGTAATAAAAAACAGAAAAATTAAGTGCAAGGCCAAGTCTGATTGCATTAGTAGGTGGAAGCTCGGTCAAAGCAGTACTTGTAGCTGCCTGAAAAACAGTTTATGTCAGGAAACTGGGATTTAGTTCCAAAGAAAAAAATAGAAGAAAAGAGAGAAATGCTCTTACAATATTATATCAGTAACAGTCTAGCCATTTAATAGTATCAGATATCTAATCAACCGTTATTACCCAGAAATGGTATGTGCAAGAATACTGGTAAGACACCTCATAATATCAGTTACACAGTTCAGGTTACACATAAAATGGACCATCACTTGATAAGCATGAAATTCAGATATAATACAGTAGAAACCTGGTATGCCTTTAGTGACTGATCGGCAAACTCATTTTTCTCATTATCAGATTTAAACTCTGCAAGGTATCTGTAGTAATCTCCTTTCCTGTTCAGAGATGACATCAATTACTAATGCAAAACAAAAAAATGGCTGTAAATTTGTATTCGTGAAAACATTGAAACAACATACATCCTTGGAAAATCAGGAATCGCGACATGCCTCTCTTACCTTTGCATTCTTCCAGAAATGCAGAGAGTGGGGAAAAATGACAAGAAAGTAGGACAGAATTTTCATGTACACACTTAAGAAACTATGGTCTGCACCCTTCAAGATGAAATTTATAGTTACATGCTCCAAAGAAATCTTTGTTTTTTTATTACTTGGTAGTTGGTACTGTTATGCAGTGCAGCCTCTACATTTTGTAGAAGAAATCTTTATATGTAGAAAAAGAATAAATAAAGAGGTTACATTTTGTAGAAGAAAACTAGAGATTCGGCAGTAGTGGAGTTGGGCAGGAGATGAATAGCAATAATTGAGAGGATCTCATTGCTAATCCTTGCGATCTCGGCCTCCACTTTCTTCTTATATTGCTGTAGAGTTTTCAAATTGTGCTGTGCCTCTTCTTTCTCCTGGAGAGAAGAGAGGATTCGCCAAGAAGCCCTTCTGGCTCCAATCAAGTTTTTGTAAGAAACTGAGAGGAGATATCTCTCCTCTCCAGTGGGCTCTATGTCCATTCGAGCCATCTTTTTCATGCACTCCACCATATCTATATATGTACAGTACAGTACAGTACAGATGAAGTAATTAGTTGAGAAATGAAATCTAATAACCTCAGAATCAGAAGTAGTTGTCAGCAAGTAGTGAGTACCATGGTATCTCTCGGCTTGCTCAGCTAATTTGGCTTGGTAAACCAGCCTCTCTCTCTCCTCCTCTCTCTTATCTTCCATCTTAGTCCTCCTCTTTCTCTCTCACTCGCTAACACCAATAATGAACAGTCTCTCTCTCTCTCCCGGTGCGGTGCGAATGTGCGATCTAGTTGCCTAGTTGCCAGGCACACGGTACACCTCCTGACGGGACGGATACGGGATACGGGATACTCGAAAAGATACAACGGAGATTTTAGATTTTCCCTACACGTCGGTTAAAAACCAAAAAAAGTATGCAGTGCAGGTGGGTTAGGAAACTTACGAGGCAGGACAACCCGATTCGAAGAACTCGTCCGATCCAAGTCAAACTAATTTGATCTCGATCTGAGATGACATGTAACTTGAGTGAAGTGACATATGAGTTATCAAGTCCGACCTAATCGGATTCGAGACGACTCGTAATTCAAGCCGAACTAGCACATGAGGACTCAAATCTGACCCGAGACAATCCAAGCCAACTTGATCTGATACAGCTTGTAAATCGATTTAATCTTATCTTGCTTATATCGTAATCTAATTTTACTAACATATTAATATAAAAAAATCAAGATTTGATAACACAATTCAAGAACACAATCTGAACTTATTCAATTGAACTTCAAACTCAAAATAAAACTTAAAAGTTGTCAGTGCAATCCGATCCGAACCCGACCTGATCTAGCTCGATCCGATTCAAGATCCGAAAGTTATTGATGTAGATCGACTCGAAATTCGACCCGATCTCGCCAGACTCGATCTATTACCTGAAAAAGGTCGATCCGACCTAAATTGAAACCCGACCCGACCCATGACACAAAAATTGTCGACACCTAACGACCCAAAACCCGACTGATAAATGTGTTTCTTATGTACAAAATCTTGGATTTATCTTTTGAAATTGACAAAAACTCGCAAGTTTTAATTATGATTTGCCTCTGTTTTGTACGAGTTCGAAAAAATTTCCATCTTCTTGTGAATTTTAATGCAGGAAACATAATGAAATGTATTATAAGTTAAGAATGTAGAGCTTATTCTTAGCTTCGCAACCAATTTTCAATTGCATAAATTAAAATTCGGATGAAGAAATTATGGTGAAAATTACGAAATGCTGCACAACAGCTCCTAATGGCGCAAATCAGCCATTGCATGCCACAATTTGGGAGTGATTGCGGGTCACAATGGCGCTGAGTGCAGAGAGAGTTGGTACTTAGTCGTTGGGAGGAACTTGGGACGTGATTGCGGGTCGTAGTGCCCGTCTGCGGGTCGCAAAGGTGTTGGGTTCAGAGGGAGTTGGTACTAGGCCATTGGGAAAAAAATTTGAGCAACTACGGGCCGCAAGAGCTCGTTTGCAGGCCGCAAGGTCGGGATCCAACATGAGAGGAGTACTTAGCCGATTTGTGAAGGATGCACGAGTGATTACAGAGCGCAAGGGAGAGATTGTCGGCTGCAATTTCGGTCTCTCCCTTGTGCAGATGCTGCAAAACAACCCATGCATGTCAACGAAAATAAAGAAAAGAATAAAGAAGTATACAAATATTATATTAAATGAAGGATCGAACGAAAATAGAAGAACAACGTCAATGTGGGTTTTGGGAAACAATTGAGGCCCGGCCCATCTCAATTTACCTTTACAGGGTTACGCCGGCCTTTATTCCATAATCCATAATTCCATTCCAGGGATGCAAATACAAATATTGACCGCGACGAGTACCGATTCGCAAAACTCACATGGAAATTATCGCTTCTCTCGCTATTTCATAGCAGCCGCACCTCACCTCACCTCCTCTCCAACCAACAGCCTCTTATCCCCTTCTCTCTAAGACTCTACTCCTCCCATGGCTTCTCTCGCTCCATCTCTCACCTCCATGTCTCTTTCGGATTCAACCCTACTCAAGCCTTCGCTCTTCCACCTCCGCTCCGCCTCTCTTAGACCCTCCTTTTACAGCCTCCCCCAACTCTCCGTCTCCATTTCTCTCCAGAGAAACAACTTCCATTTGACCCCTCTGGTCGCCCAAACCTCCGGCTGGACTCAGCAGGAAGTGGAGGAGCAGCCACTGGAGAGCGACGGTGAACTATTAAGTGGAGGGCAGGAAGGTGAGTGGGCTCAAGAAACAGAGGGGGAAGAGGAAGAGTACACCGAACCCCCCGAAGAGGCTAAGCTCTTCGTAGGAGGTATTCCATTTGATATCACCAGTGAGAAACTAGCTGAGATTTTTGACGGCGCTGGAACCGTTGAAGTTGCCGAGGTCTAATTTCTTTTTCTTTTTCTTTTCTTTTTTTCTTTCTGAAATTTACTTTCTTTGCATTAATTGGGTATCATTGTTCCATAAATTAAATGCTCACCTAAGATAAGAGTAGAACTTGCATTCTTACTGATTCTAGTTGACAAATCAGGAAACAAGGAAATATAAAAGCAATATAGTTAAATTTTCCAAAGGATTGCCCATTTGGCTTGTTTTGTAGATTGAATTCAAAACCATTATTAGCTAAAAATGAAAAAAATATGTATTCCAAAATGTTAATTTTGGCTAGTGATGCACAAAATGTTAGAAATTATTATCGATTTCTAAATCCAAGATCTACTCTAGAAAATTATGAATTGAGCGGAAGCGTACCTTATTCATATTAATAGATGAAGATTTGAAAATCATACCCGATACACGTGTGCGCAATCGGTTGCTTGTTGGTCTTTCGGAGAAAACACGATCCCGTTGAACACTAGTTCCGTAAGTACAATATAGCATTTTTCTTCTAGACCCGATGGAGAGATCAAGAAGAACGGTGGCAACAATACCTTATGCATAAACCCGAAAACTAAGAGAATCACTCTATCTCACAATAACACCATAGATGAGAAAGAGATGAGCTTGAGAGAGTATTTGTGGAGAGATAAAATAATATCCGGAGATCAAAATTCCAGAATTCATTTTACTTGTCAAGAGGCACCTTTTTCTTTTGTATTTAAGTTTTAATGACAAAAAATAAAATGTAGAGATGAAAAGATGCATGTATAAAGGCGTACATATCTCTCTACATCAATTACCAATTAATAATTAATTAATACCAAATTAACTAGGGAGAGAATAGAAGGTCACCGGTGAGCAAATTAAAAGGGCACCATTCTTATGAATTGGTGATTTGATTTTATGTTGCATATCAATTATTGTAAATCATACAATTGATCTATAATTACATAAATATCATAAGTGTATAATCTCTCTCAAGCATATCCAAAACATCTCTAGTAACGGGTATATTCTGAATGAGGTTATGTGCCAATAAATCGTGTTTTCCGGGGACCAATAGCGGCACAAATATTGTTCTGTAATTTATTTCAATTTAGATCATCACTAAATAATAAATTATCAATATGCATTCTACACATCTAAGACCCACTTCTTCATGACACATATCACTTGATAATATTATGATCACTTTTGAATTAAGTGTTAAATTAATTTGACAGTCAATAATTTAATATATAATTATATCACATATTTGTCCATACTTTGGAATAAATTCCAACACAAAATAGAAATCCAACTGAAGTATCTCACAGAAGCCTAATTCCCAAAAAGTAACTGAAAATAAATTTCCTGAGAATGAAGTGGAGGTTTCCTCTCAACATCTTTAGGTGTTTATTAATTATATATGCCTTTCTGTTCTGGTGGTTTGTAGATAATATACAACAGAGACACTGATCAAAGCCGTGGATTTGGGTTTGTAACTATGAGTACTGTTGAAGAAGCAGACAAAGCCATTGAAATGTTTGATCGCTATGTAAGTTTACTGTTCCTCCATTATTGACTAATATTTCTCAGCATGCTTTCATATACGTCCTACTCTTAAGGTCAGTACTGATACATACATCACATTATTTAATCCTTAAACAGGAAATTAATGGGCGGCTGCTGAAGGTAAACAGAGCAGCACCGAGAGGCACACGGGTGGAGAGGCAGCCTCAGGAGTCAAGGCCACAGTTCTCAATCTACGTGGGGAACCTGTCATGGGGTATAGATGAGGCACGGCTTGAGCAGGTCTTCAGCGAGTTCGGCAAGGTTGTTAGCTCGCGTGTCATGTACGACCGAGAATCTGGGCGGTCCCGTGGCTTCGGTTTCGTTGCCATGGAGACCAAGGAGGAGATGAATGATGCCATTGCTGCCCTTGATGGGAAGGTCAGAAAAATACAGAAACTTGATCTTCTTACTTTTGGTGGATCCACTTGTCCAGGATCCTGCTTTTTGTGTTTGCAGATAATGCTGATCTTCATTGTTGTTCTTTGATTTTTTAATAACAGATGCTCTAAGAGGACAATTAGTCTTGGGTCATTTATTTTCTTTTCTTTTCTCCATATTTTAACTGGACCAAAATCAAGGTCAAAACAAATTGGTCCCTGTTTCCTTCAACTGGCTATTGCAAAATGGTTTTCCTTTTCTATTTTGGAGTGATAAGGTTTTGAGCCTTAAAGATATACTATTTAGATAATTCAAGGATAATTTGGTTGCTATAACCCCTCAAGCCTAAAGGCATTGAGGTTTGGTCTCATCTGCAAAGTTCTTTTCATAATTCTTACATAGATCAGTCGACCTGGCTTCTAAAAGTTATATGCAGAGGAACTTAGCAGTGTGAACAGGATTATTGGCTGTATCAGCTGACCTTTTTGAAATTTGTTACAGGATTTGGATGGCCGAGCTTTACGTGTGAACATTGCTGAAGATAGGCGGAGGCCGACCGCCTTTTGAGTTAATATTAAGCTGGAAAACACTGAAGGAAGATAGGTTTCTTATCGTGCTTTGGAGCTATTATTTGTTGTGTAGGTCTCTAATTTTTTTTTCCTTTTCCAATTTTTGGTTTTGTAGTTTTTGTCATCTTTTCCTGCAACATTTTTTTTTCCTGTAAGAGTTTTTCCCGCTTGCTCTCTATAGCTTGAGGCTCCACTTTATTATTCAATAGGATATTGTGTTGCTGCATTTATTTATCTGAAGAAATTAGCTATGTTTCTGAGTTGTGTTTACGTTCTTTGTCATACAATACAATGGAGGTGTGTTTATGTTCTTTTAACTAGTCAATGCCTGGCGCCTGCAATCATGGATCGGGTAAGATATTAGTTAAAAGCTAGCTGATTGAGATAATCGAAATAACAGCATATTAGAAGTTGGTAAGGGGAAAAAGAGGAGATGGTAAAGGAGATAACAGCATATTAGAGAGAGAGAGGGGTTGGGACTTGGGAGAAAAATAGGAGATGGTAAAGGATACACACAATCAATAAAAAATCGCTATATTTGCTATCTAGAAGTTGATAAGTTTCCTACTTTCCTTGGATCAATCAGCTGGCATTGTTATTTAAGTTGTAATTTTTTTAGAATTACACAAGAAAAAAAGTTTGCAAGTGCAAGTGAATTACACGTTTACTTGGAAAGGTATGGGATTTTCTGTGAGCTATTTTGCAGCGATTTGGTGTTAAAGCAGAATATTAGTCAACATGAATATTTTTTACAAATGTTTCAACATGAATGCACGTATCTTATTCTTTAAACAACTTTTAAATCGACGTCATTATTTCTTTGATTTTTATTTTTAGAATAGTGCAAGTTTATACATAAATTATTTAAAACTAATTCATTAATCGTTCTTGTAACTTTACCAAATTTGTAGGTATAAAATAAATGATATTATTTTTAAATTTTTTGGATTAAGGTGTTCAATTTTTGGATTATGTTTTCACTTCTACATTTCATGTTTTAAAAATGTGAAAAATTTTGCTAAACTTTTCAAATAAGCGGAAAATGTTGTCGAACTCTCCGAAATTTTTTTAATTAACCAAAATAAATTAATAAAATACCAAAATGGCAAAATTTGGACATAAATCACGATTCTAGCCATTCCGGGTTCACAGTGCCCTACGTAACTCCGGGTTCACTGTGATCCCCATAACTCCGGAATCACAGTTGCCGGAGTTATGGAGGCTGCTGTGATCCCGGAGTTATGGCGATCACAGTGAACCCGGAGTAACTTATTATTTATACACCAGCCGAGAGAGAGAGGGGGATGCTTATAATTGAAGAGAGATATTGATAATTGAAGATAAACAAGTAATTTGAGGTATTATTTTATTTTTGCTTAAATTCTTCAATTTAGTTGATTTAATTTATAATTATTATAATTGTTATAATTGATAGTTGATTTCAGGTATTATTACAATTGTTTTTTAATTTATAAGAATTATAATTTTAGTTGAATTGTTATAATTTACTTTCATTCTTAAAATTTACTTTCATTCTTCAAAGTGAATTGCTATAATTCTTATAATTGTTATAATTCTTCAAATTTAGTTGATTACAGGTATTATTATTATTGTAAATTAATTTATAATTATTATAATTGTAGTTGATTTATGTACGTATTTCGTATTTTTTGAACTATTAGTATAATATTAATTTAGTAATTATAATAATTAAAGAGTTAGAGAAATTTTGTAGAAATTTAGATAGAGAAGTGAAGTGAAGGTTTTGCACATTTTAAATATAAGATATTATTTTATTTTAATTACATGGTAATAATTTTTGAAGTTAAAATGTGAATCAGTGTAAATTAATTTATAATTATTTTGTAGATGATTTATGTATGAATTTCGTAATTTTTGAACTATTAGTATATTATTATTTTGTAATTATAATAAATCTAAGAGTTAGAGAATTTATTTAGGAATTTAGATAGAGAAGTGAAGTGAAGATTTTGCAAATTCTAAAGAGTTGCTAAGTCATTTTAGGTATTATTTTATTATAAATTAAATTGTATTAATTTATAGAGTTAAAATTTGAATTAGTGTAAATTAATTTATTATAAATTAAATTAGAATTATTTTATTATAAATTAATTTAGAATTATTTTATTATAAATTAATTTATAATTATTTTATTATAAATTAATTTAGAATTATTTTATTATAAATTAATTTAGAATTATTTTATTATAAATTAATTTAGAATTATTTTATTTCTGAAGTATTAGTATATTATTAATTGGGAAATTTATACAGTTGGAGTGAAGAAAGATGATTCCAATTTTCGTATATATGGATGGTGAGACTCGAAATGGCCCGTATGGTATGGAATATAGTTGTGATTCAAAATTTACTTTTCCGGGAAATGAAGACACCCGGTATGAAGATGTGAAAAATACAATATACAAATGGTTGGGGATATTTGAGAGTCAATATTCGCTCAATGTTGTCGCTCAATATAACACTGCGATCCCACCTTCTTATCATTTTTGTTTAATTCCCATTCGCGATGACGTAGAGTGGCGAATGATATTGCAAATGGCACAATCAGAAATGAATTGGAGATTTGTTGAATTATATGTTGATCTGGTGCCAAATCGGACAAATGAGAATCCTGATAACTTAGGTCGCACATGTGAAAATGTTGTTAACACGGATGAAGAGCCTCCGAGAGTTAGTCAAGAGACATTACCTTATAGCCCTGGCCATACTCTTCATATCTCTCCCGCAAGACATTCACCAATTATAGATCTTAATGAGCCCATATCTAATATTCCTGAAGAAAACGAAGGCGATGACGATGAGAATATATTACCCGTAGCGGGAGAATGGGAAACAGGAGAAGATTATGGATACACCTCTGACGAAGACGATTTGGATTATAATCCTAACGATCATCCGAATCATCGGATAATTGTACAAGGAAGATCAGAAAAATATCACCCAGTACAGGAGCTTAGTGATATATCTGGTTTCAATGAAATTTACACTGAAGTACAAAACTCGTCAGACGATCCCTTGGCAGAAAATCGTGTATTTAATTCAAAAGATCAGTTACAATGGACCATTAGTGAGTATCACATCAAAGGGAATATAGAGATTAAAACAGAAAGGAGTAGCGCGACGAGGCTAGTTATGGTTTGCAAAGATCAGAGATGTTTTTGGAGGTTGTACGTTGTATGTCCTAAAGGTAATAATTTTTGGACAATAAGAACCAACCCATACCCGCACACTTGTATCCAATCGATTACACGAGTAGATCATGCACAGCTTACGGCCAAGATAATTGCTGGTGCTATTAAAAAGGAAATGAACGAAGATACAACCATGACAATTAAAAATGTCAGACATTTAGTTAAAGCAAAATTTCCCGGTGCTGATCCATCATACGCCAAGTTATGGCGAGGCAGGGAGTTAGCAATTGCGAAAATATTTGGGACTTGGGAGTGATCATATGCGTTGCTTCCTCGTTATTTTAATGCCATCCAATCGACGAATCCATCAATGAAGTATGCTATCCTGACGACTCCTACCAATCAACCTGAAGTACGTTATTTCCATGCTGCGGCTTGGGCATGGGGACCGTGCATTGAGGCAGTAAAGTACATTCGTCCGGTGATAAGTATCGACGCAGGTTTCTTATCGGGTCGTTATGAGGGAAGATTACTGATGGCTTGCGGGTACGATGCAGAGAATCAATTGATACCATTGGCATTTGCATTGGTGGAGAAGGAAGACCTAGAAAATTGGGGTTGGTTCATGAATTGCTTGCGTCGAGAAGTTATCGGACCTGGTAAGATGTGTGTACTATCAGACCGCCACAAGGGAATTAAGGCTGTTTTTGAATATCCCCAATATGGATGGTCTGAGGCAAACGGCGAAGCAGTGCACCGATATTGTATGCAACACGTTGCCGAGAACTTGTACTCAAAATTTCCAGACGATAATCTAAAGAAATTATTTAAGCGTGCTGCATCGAAGAAGAAACCTCGTCGATTTAAAGAGCACATGCAATCTATAAAAGCACAATATCCAGGCGCATATGAGTATTTAAATACGGTTGGAAAAAGACTAGAGAATGATCCAAAAGAGTCTGTGAATCCATCAAAGTGGGCACAACGGTACCACAACGGATATCGTTGGGGCATAATGACAAGTAACGGATCTGAATCTTTGAATCGAGTGTTCAAAGCTGTTCGTATGTTGCCGGTTGTGGCTATCGTGGAAGGTACCTGGTACAAGTGCGTGAGTTGGTTTGATGATCGGAGAATCGCATCTAGTGCAACAGTAAGTGATGGTTTTGTTTGGTCTCGTAGTGTTACGGAGAAACTAATTAAGAGAGGTGACAAGTCACGACCACATCGAGTAGACCCCTATCGATCAGAGCAAGGGGATTTTGAAGTTTTGCACAAGGCGAGACCTTACCGAATGGTGAATTTGAAAATTTCAAGTATCACGTATTACTCGAAGAGGGAGTTTTTACGCGTTGCACCTGTTTGAAACCAAATCTGACCGGCATACCATGTTCGCATGTATTAGCGGTGATAAGGGTCAGACATTTAAACTTATCTCAATTTGTTTCACCTTATTACACTGCTGCAAATCTGCATGATACTTGGTCCGGAAGATTCCACCCTTTTCCAAATCAATATGAATGGCTCGAGTATACAGGACCTACCATCATTCCCAATAGAAAATTGCTTCGTCGTGGTCGAAGAAGGCACATTCGTATTCCGATGGTAATGGATGAAATGGAAGGACGAAAAGGCAAGCGCAGAGGACAACCCCTTGGAAGACGACCAGAAGGTATTGAAATGGTTTTATATGTTTATAATACTCATATTGAAGACGACCATCACTTGCTTACTTTTTAATATTACAGGAAGTGCTCAATCCAGCCATGAAGGGAGTCAACCTCATAATCGCCATGAGGTATTAACACAATTGGGCTTACATAGTGGAAACCAGCCCACTCGACACTCCGTAGATGTCCAACCAAATCCAAACCCTACCCAAATGCAACCCGCTCGTCACTCAATAAGTGTTCCACCTAGAGATGTCGATGCTTCAACAAGTGCATCAAATCCTTCAACAAGTCAGCCCAATCAATCAAGGCGAACATCAATTTCTGTAAGAATTCGAAACTTCTTTCGGGCGAATCACTAGCATGGAATTTATTAAATGTGGCTCTTCATTATTTACCTATTATATCTGTATAGTTGTATGTTGTACTTATGTCATATGTATGGCTTTACCTATTAACTCGTATAAATTTCAATTTATTTATGCATTATATTTGTAGTGCAATGTCGACATTTCCGATTTTGGTATTTTATGGAGGTGAAATAATTGAAACTCAATTTGGTGCGGAGTACTCTGGTGGTAAAAAATTGGCACTCCAGGGTAAACAATCTAGTACTTTTGAAGGGATTAAAAGTACCATACATCGGGTTCTAGCATTTCACGAGTATTGCGTTGGTGAAATCCTATGTCGCGTGGAGGATGGAGAAGGGAGTAATTTGCATTTCAATTTGATTGGACTCATTGATGAAAGTTCTTGGAAAATGGCATCTCAGATGTCCGTGAATAAACGGGGAGTTGTTCATTTGTTTGTCAGAACCACTGGCCCGCCACCAAGAAATGACGCTCTCGATTTTATTTCGCTTAAAGGTATGTGTCCTTTGTCTCCCACAATTACTCCAATTACATATTGCTTTTGATTTACTCGAAGATTATTACAAGTTCTGTGTTGCATCATTTGTACAGGTTAAACATATATGAAAACAAGCAAGTTATGTGTTGCATCATTTGTGCATGACGCTTATGCATTGTGCATTGTGCATGACGCTTGACGCTTTTGCATTGTGCATTGTGCTTGACGCTTGACGCTTATGCATTGTGCATTGTGCATGACACTTGACGCTTGACGATTGTGCATTGTGCATTGTGCATGACGCTTGACGCTTTTGCATTGTGCATTGTGCTTGACGCTTGACGCTTATGCATTGTGCATTGTGCATGACACTTGACGCTTGACGATTGTGCATTGTGCATTGTGCATGACGCTTGACGCTTTTGCATTGTGCATTGTGCATTGTGCATTGTGCATTGACGCTTGACGCTTTTGTATTGTGCATTGTGCATTGTGCATTGTGCATGACGCTTGACGCTTGACGATTGTGCATTGTGCATTGTGCATGACGCTTGATGCTTGACGCTTATGCATTGTGCATTGTGCATGACGCTTTTGCATTTTGCATTGTGCATTGTGCATTGTGCATTGTGCATTGTGCATGACGCTTGACGCTTGACGCTTAATGCTTGACGCTTATGCATTGTGCATTGTGCATGATGCTTGACGCTTATGCATTGTGCATTGTGCATGACGCTTGACGCTTTTGCATTGTGCATTATGCATTGTGCATTATGCATGACGCTTGACGCTTGACGATTGTGCATTGTGCATTGTGCATGACGCTTGACGCTTGACGCTTATGCATTGTGCATTGTGCATGACGCTTGACGCTTTTGCATTGTGCATTGTGCATTGTGCATTGTGCATTGTGCATTGACGCTTGACGCTTTTGCATTGTGCATTGTGCATGACGCTTTTGCATCATGCATTGTGCATTGTGCATGACGCTTGACGCTTGACGATTGTGCATTGTGCATGACGCTTGACGCTTTTGCATTGTGCATTGTGCATTGTGCATTGTGCATTGACGCTTTTGCATTGTGCATTGTGCATTGTGCATTGTGCATGACGCTTGACGCTTGACGCTTGACGATTGTGCATTGTGCATTGTGCATTGTGCATTGTGCATTGTGCTTGACGCTTGATGCTTGACGCTTATGCATTGTGCATTGTGCATGACGCTTGACGCTTTTGCATTTTGCATTGTGCATTGTGCATGACGCTTTTGCATTGTGCATTGTGCATTGTGCATTGTGCATTGTGCATTGTGCATGACGCTTGACGCTTGACGCTTATGCATGTGCATTGTGCATGATGCTTGACGCTTTTGCATTGTGCATTGTGCATGACGCTTTTGCATTATGCATTGTGCATTGTGCATTGTGCATGACGCTTGACACTTGATGCTTATGCATTGTGCATTGTGCATGACGCTTGACGCTTTTGCATTGTGCATTGTGCATGACGCATGACGCTTATGCATTGTGCATTGTGCATTGTGCATGACGCTTGACGCTTGACGCTTATGCATTGTGCATTGTGCATGACGCTTGACGCTTTTACATTATGCATTGTGCATGACGCTTGACGATTTTGCATTGTGCATTGTGCATTGTGCATTATGCATGACGCTTGATGCTTGACGATTGTGCATTGTGCATTGTGCATGACGCTTGACGCTTTTGCATTGTGCATTGTGCATGACGCTTGACGCTTTTGCATTGTGCATTGTGCATTGACGCTTCACGCTTTTGCATTGTGCATTGTGCATGATGCTTTTGCATCATGCATTGTGCATTGTGCATGACGCTTGACGCTTTTGCATTGTGCATTGTGCATTGTGCATTGACGCTTGACGCTTTTGCATTGTGCATTGTGCATTGTTCATTGTGCATTGTGCATGACGCTTGACGCTTGACGATTGTGCATTGTGCATTGTGTATTGTGCATGACGCTTGATGCTTGACGCTTATGCATTGTGCATTGTGCATGACGCTTGACGCTTATGCATTGTGCATTGTGCATGACGCTTGACGCTTATGCATTGTGCATTGTGCATGACGCTTTTGCATTTTGCATTGTGCATTGTGCATTGTGCATTGTGCATGACGCTTGACGCTTGACGCTTATGCATTGTGCATTGTGCATGATGCTTGACGCTTTTGCATTATGCATTGTGCATTGTGCATTGTGCATTGTGCATTGTGCATGACGCTTGACGCTTGATGCTTATGCATTGTGCATTGTGCATGACGCTTGACGCTTTTGCATTGTGCATTGTGCATTGTGCATGACGCTTGACGCTTGACGCTTATGCATTGTGCATGACGCTTGACGCTTTTGCATTGTGCATTGTGCATTGTGCATTATGCATGACGCTTGACGCTTGACGATTGTGCATTGTGCATTGTGCATGACGCTTGACGCTTGACGCTTATGCATTGTGCATTGTGCATGACGCATGACGCTTTTGCATTGTGCATTGTGCATTGTGCATTGTGCATTATGCATGATGCTTGACGCTTGACGATTGTGCATTGTGCATTGTGCATGACGCTTGACGCTTGACGCTTGACGCAAAATAACAAATGTCCAATTCAACATAACATAACATAACATAACATAACAAATGTCCAAAATAACATAACAACATAACATAACTGAAAAAACGTTCAACATAAGATGGCATAACATCCTTGTTGCGATGATGCATTGTGCATGATGCATAACATAACTGAAAGCAACCAACTCCCTGACTAAGGATAATTGGACGGGGTGAACTTGGATATCGGTCTATGCCTCTAACGATCCTTGTTGCGATGTCCCATAGTTGTATTCCAATTCAAGCCATCATCAGCCTCATCGTCGCCGCTCCCGGTCACCTCAGCATCTGGTGTTTTTATGTATTCCTGCAAAAAGCACATTAGAAACTGCTAAATTAGTGCATTTTTTAATAAATAGTTCAATTCAGGCCAAACCTGTGTAGGAGGTATCTCCGGGCCTGTCTGGAACTGACTAGTCTGGAAGTCGTAACCTTGTGCACCATCTCCTCCCGAGTACTGACTACTGAATATGTCAAAATCATAACCATGTACATCAGATGCTCCTTGATACGGACTATTTAATTCTGAATAGTATCCTTAGGTAGAATATGCATGTTTAACATTAGCAAAAAATATTACAAATTACTGCATAATCATTAAACATTATAGAGGTACGATTCACATACCTGGGACTGATCTCCGCCCGGATGCTGACTACTAGATGCCGTGGGATCACCGTGCGGTCCTAAATATGTCCCGGCCATGCTGGAAACAATCTCGTCATAATCACCCTCATATGTTGACGCCCATGACGCCTCCTGCTCACGAAAGCCTGGAACCTCAGGCTCGTCCGAGGTGGTGATATCCTCGATTCTTTCGGGCAACTCGGCATCCCTTAGCAGTTTTTCCAGCTTATGCCCTTGACCGACATCATGCAGGCTTCCTCGACATGATAGTAATGTTCTCTTTCCGAAGCGCTTCAACCCCCTTGTCAGGGCCATTGGAATTGCCATGACTGCATCCCTAAAGGCCCTCTTGCCCTGCAAGACAAACTTTCGTAAGTAACAAAACAAGTCACATAATTTGAGTAGCTATTTGATTAGTTAAATAACATCACTAACCTGTCGTGTGGCGCACTCAGAATGGGAAACATATGTAAGGCTGCTAGGTGGCTGAGATGGAGGAGGCAGTGGCTGGGTGAGATCATGGGTGGAATCACGCTCTAAATAAATCGACCTCATCCCAAATCTCTCATACCAGGGCATATACTGATGAAACCACCAATCACTGTCGTGTGGCTGCCCATCTGTGGGAACGATACACAACGGTACTCTATCTGCACTCCACTGCCCTACATAATTAGCATGACGCTCCCCCCAGTGAAGACCGTAGTGTCCATCAGTATGATCTACCTCATCTAACTGTCGGTGAACATCCCAAGATAATGGATGAGGGGGAGGAACTGTCTGAAGTAAACCGTACTGTCTCATGACCCTATTCGGGTAGTGATGTGAGACTATCCAGAAATGAACGAGAGGGACTCTAGCCAACCAAACTCCCTGATCACGTAGTACACATGACGGCGCAAGAGGGAGGAAGGTAGTATAGGGTGTCCACTCAACTTCACCCTCTTTCATCGCATTCAAAACATCTCGGGGATGCTTTGCTCCAACATTGTGAGGGTTGTCTTTCCATAACTTAAAACCCATCCATGTCCTCCCGTAAGCATGACACGACTCTCGATCGGGTAAACCCCAAGCAGTGAAGGTATGATTTTTATCCTCTTTTGGCCGGCACACACTAAGGTGGGTCCAAGACCACAATTGCAATAACTCGAGTGGACCCCAAATAGAATGAGGCTGCTTCCGAGCAGCAATAGATAATGCGCGATATAAATAAGCCAAAATGGCACCCCCCCAATTGTACAACACAGATGGACTACTCAGATTCTCCAAAAACTGGAGATACATGGCCGGTACACCATCTCCACTGGAGTCTGGAAACATGACAGAACCAAATAAATCTAGAATGTAAGCCCGAGTATGAAAATCTACCTGGTCCTGTGTGGGATTTTCCGGCATATTAGCGAACTCGCGCCGCAACCACTTCAAACTAAGACTGTAATTCGAAACCAGTCGTTGCTGCTGTCCAGATCTCTTTGAAGCGCGACACCTCCACGCCTCATCTCCGGCCTCTCTACCCAGATACTGCTGTACCATATACCTCCAGTTGTTATCACAAATTCCGGTAACAACCGCTCCTGTTATTGGTAGCCCCCATAAACAACTAACATCTTGTAGAGTTACGGTCATTTCACCGACAAGCATGTGAAAAGTGTGTGTCTCGGGCCTCCATCGCTCTACTAGTCTTGTAATCAATCCGTTGTCTCTTCTCTTATGACCCAATTGAGAAATATGATACAACCCCAATCTCTTCAATGCCGGACCACAACTCTCGTGATATGGTACGACATTGTCATGACAAATCAACTTTAAATCGTCACCGCTCTGCATTATTTCAACAATATCCTCAAATAAATACAGATTACCAAAAATAAATATATTACTAAATATATATATTACAAAAAAAATACCACATTTGGTTTAACGATCGCAATCTTGTGTTGGGCGACAGGCATCTGCAACAAGTCGGAGAGAGGCTGACAATCTGGAGGGAGAGAAGCATCACCCTCGAAGGTGCTAGACTAAGAAGTGCTGGATCGAGAAACACTACTTCTTCGAGGTCTCGTCATTTCAACAGAACTACATTTAAATATCAAAAACAACATAGTTTACCAATTTTTAACAAGTTACATATTTATCTAAAATAACTAATTGATTATCTATAAATACTAACTACTTTATCCATATATTACAAATTTATACAAAAAATAACACTAATTTCTACAAAAATTTGTAAATTGCTAAATAAATGAACTAATTTAACAATAATCTAATTTTAATATAACAAATTTATCTAAACTAACTATATTTTCTCAAATTTGATGTATTACTATATTTTTCCAAAATAAAACAACAACTTAAATATTTATCTAAACGAACAAATTAATAATTTCTAAAATAATATTTTTTAACAATAATCTACATATATCTAACTTAACAATAATTTAAGCTTTAATATGACAAATTTATCTAACAATAATTTATCTAAAAATAATAACTAACTTAACAATAATTTATCTAAAAATAATAACTAACTTAACAATAATTTAAGCTTTAGTATGAAAAATTTATCTAACAATTATCTAACAAATTCCTACAAAAACCATTTATCTAACAATTTATCTAACAATGATCTAAAATTTAACTAAATTAACAATTATCTAACATATATCTAACAATTTCTCTAACGATTACCTAATTTTTAACTAAGTTAACAATTATCTAACAAATTTGAACAAAAACAACACAAATTTTGTATGACTTTTTTTATTTTCCGAAAATTAAAAAAATTATTGTTACATGTTACACAGCAAACTCTCTCAAATCCTGGTCTAATGAAACTTCAAACTTCTGAAATACTTTCTCAAAGTTTTTCTCAAAATTTGCCTCAAAACCTTCTCAAAACTTTGCAAAATCTCTCTCAAAATCATCAAAAGAATTCGGCAGAGGGAGAAGAGCGGTTCTGTGCTTAAATCGGCACAACTCCGGAATCACGGGTGCCTGCATAACTCCGGAATCAGGGATTCCGGAGTTATGCAGGCACCCGTGATTCCGGAGTTGTGTCGATTGCGCAGATTCCGGAGTTACAGTAGAGTCTCTGATGCCGGGGTTATGCTGCTCTCCATGCTGCCGGAATGGCTAAAATGGTTAATTCCGTTCAAATTTTGCCATTTTGATATTTTATTAATTTATTTTGGTTAATTAAAAAAATTTCGGGACATTTTCTGGTAGATGTAATGGAATGAATCGGTGAAGACACAAAAACAATTCATATTTAATATTTTCAAACAATTAAACAATTCATGTTTAGAACTAGAACCGACTAAATTGGACCCAATAAAATTTCATATGGTACGATATAAAAAATACAAAAATATTATGTTATTCATATATCTATACATTGATATTTTATATTATACCTGAATATTATATATACGAACCTAGCATTATAATGATTACGGTATGATTTTAATTAATATTAGTATATCTGTTCCAAACATGATCAAATAAAATTTTGCAAAATATCTGTCTGGCTCCTCAAATATCAATTTTGCAAAATAACATTATTTTATACAAAAATTTTGCTTGTTACAACATTTTTAAACTTATGAAACCTAATTGCCAAAATATAATACAACATATAAAATTTTGCAAAAAAAATACAACATGTTTTTCAAATTTCCTTCGATATCAGTTTTATGACCTTACCATTCATTTTTTTAAAAAATTTTGACAATCTTTTTTTTTTTGCAATATATTGGAAAAGAACATGTCGTTTACATTTTTCAACAGATACATTATTTCGTAAGGAGATGCAAAAACATGACGTTTATATTGTTTTCAAAGACTGAATTTGCGTTATTTTGCTCTAAACTATAATTTCTCATTTCTTCTAGAATATAAGGATGACAATTTAATATCTGCATATGTATATTTTATTATTTTTTTAGGAAAAGTCTGCATATGTATATTAAAAGAAGAAATAGTCATAATTGAGTCTATAATTCTATGACAAAAAATTCGAGTACTCCAAAAGATTAATACACTGAGTAGTCTAGCTCATACGAGTCATTCAACTCATCGAGATTTGCAAAAAGTATTTCATTTTAATTTTTGTTGTGTTTTCCAAAGAATCACTTTTCATCGATCTCGATGAATTAAACATGTCAAATGAGCTATAGTATCCAGTGTATCCAAGTTTTTGCCTAATTCTATATACGAAAATAAAAATAAGGGGACTTTATGATTACAAAAGATTTTTGTCGCATTATTTGTGATATATATTTCTCAAATTAGGAACAACATGATAAATCTAGAGGGGTTGAATATGTAATAATTCAATTTCTAGATTTATTTAATATATTATGCACAATTCAAATTTAATGGCTTACTCAAATTCTTCAATACCAACAAAAGCAACTCAATTAATTAAATAACAATAATTAAACAGAAGAGTTGAGGAATGATCAAACAAATAGTAGCACGCTTGACACATATATGATAACGAAGTTCAACTATTGACGAGCCTACGTCTTCGGAACTCCTGACCCCCCAACGCGGTAACTAGGTCTAGCTATTTACACTAATCTCAAAGAATTCTTGTACAAGGATGAGATCTAGCTCTTTACACACCAAGGTTAGAGAGTATACCCGTGAATAAGTACAATAGCTAAATAGAAGAGTTACAAAGCTTTCTCCAAGATCACTGAAGACGTTTTGCTAATTAAGATTAAGAGAGCTTGAAAGGATTAATGGACTTTTTGCTTAATAATGGAGTTTTTAAAATGGTGGCTGCTGTAGAAATTCAAAGTGTCAAGAGAGAGAGGAAGAAGAAGATTATTCCCTTATATAGTGCAGCAGAATTAGGGCTTTCAAAAATAGTTTTCGAAGCGAACCGTTACTAACAGTTGATAGTTAGGTATAAATACGAAATGTTTTGAAATGAAGAACTAACCGTTAGCTAACGGTTGCCTTTTACGCGTTGCACCTGTTTGAAACCAAATCTGACCGGCATACCATGTTCGCATGTATTAGCGGTGATAAGGGTCAGACATTTAAACTTATCTCAATTTGTTTCACCTTATTACACTGCTGCAAATCTGCATGATACTTGGTCCGGAAGATTCCACCCTTTTCCAAATCAATATGAATGGCTCGAGTATACAGGACCTACCATCATTCCCAATAGAAAATTGCTTCGTCGTGGTCGAAGAAGGCACATTCGTATTCCGATGGTAATGGATGAAATGGAAGGACGAAAAGGCAAGCGCAGAGGACAACCCCTTGGAAGACGACCAGAAGGTATTGAAATGGTTTTATATGTTTATAATACTCATATTGAAGACGACCATCACTTGCTTACTTTTTAATATTACAGGAAGTGCTCAAT